>CAODLS011019814.1:0-10538 GCA_948243855.1 Flueggea neowawraea
TCTGATACACAGCTAAGAACAAATTGTCATGGGTTTTTTTCCACCATTCTTACTCTATTTCCATGTTCTTGATGTCTTTTGTGCTTGATGTGAAAACTAATAAAAACTAAAAATTTTACCGGCTTCTACTTGAATGTGAACTTGTGCTACCTTTGTTCTTCATTTTTTATTTTCTTTTTTGAACTCATTAGTTGTTGATGGTTGGAGATTTGATGGCACTGTTATCAGTTTTAAATTTGTTTGTCTGGCCAAGAAATTGTGAAATCAGTTAAATAAATAAACATGATTAATATGTTGAATAATTATTTAATAAAATATAATTAAAAAATAGACAAAAATTACATTTTATATAAAGTTCTTGTAATGAAGGGTATACTAAGAAATGAGATGAAATGAATTTCCAATTCTTAATTTGTTTCAAACATGATTTTGAGAAATTCAATTGAATTCCATGTTTTAAGTTATATCATACCAAATAAGAGAATTCATTCGCAAATGAATTCCTAATTTTAAATTCATTTGTTTCAAACGGAGTGTTAAGATTTGATGAGAGAAGTATTGCAATAATTGTTTATTCCATTTAAAAATATTAGACTGTTTGTGAAGGTAGGCTATATATTGATATATTATATATTTTCCAAAAAAAGTATTGATATATTATATAGTTATGGTAATAAAGATTAAGAAATATACTATACAAGTATACCACCCGAGCGATGCCCCGGATGTTATTAACAAATTTTTTTATAAATATTCAAAAATTTTGTCGTTCTAAAAATATTAAAATTAAGAGAATAATGAAAATTGAGTGAATATAACCAAAGGATATCATATTAAATTTTGAAAGAGTTGTTTGTAAATAACATTTTAAGAACAGTTTGAGGAATCACCATCTTTGTCACATATAGAAATTTTAAATCCAGATCTGCTTGTAGTATTAGACCTGGACGTTGTCCCGGTATATTATGAATTTGCTTTTGTTTTCTTATAAATATTCCAAATTATAGTAAAAATTATCTATTTTTTTAGAAAATAAAAATTATA
Source organism: Flueggea neowawraea (assembly GCA_948243855.1). Taxonomy (NCBI): domain Eukaryota; kingdom Viridiplantae; phylum Streptophyta; class Magnoliopsida; order Malpighiales; family Phyllanthaceae; genus Flueggea; species Flueggea neowawraea. The sequence goes on from CAODLS011019814.1 coordinate 1,045, forward strand.
CGGATACAAAGATCATATACCTAAACAAACTCATATTAACTTTTAAAAGACTTTTTTTGTAGACAACATTATAAAAAAGATAGAGTTATCTTCACCATTCATTTTAACATTGATCATCGGGTCATATGATTGGATGTAACAATTGGCTCTCCAATGAGTTGAAAGTTTAACCGCGCAATTGCTCGTTCTCTCTGAGATATAAGAAACCAAATATTCTCCGCACAACCTCACTTAAATGAAAATATGCGTTAGAATTAAAATAAAAGTACTACATATTGAATTTACAATTATTGTTAAGAACAACACATGCTTCAACTATTAACTAAATATTGTGACAATTTCTTTTATAATTTATATAACCATCAGTTTATTATCATAACAATTAAAATTAAAATTAAAATAAAATAATTTGAAAAAAAGTATTATCAATAATATATTTTCAATAAACTAACTTCATTTAAGAAAACAATAAATTAAATTTAATATATTTGACCAAAAAACTTAGAGTTAAAATTTGAAATTGCTTAAATTATTGTAACAAAAAAAAATAACATTTACAATTAACTAAATGAAATATGTATCAAAATTAAAAGAATAAAAAGTTGAAACGTTAAGCTCAATCGTAAGGGAAAAAAAAGATATATCTTGGCTTAGTCCATCTGTTACTCATAAATTTATTTTGGCATATCTTGTTTAATCCTTTAATTTTTTTTTTACTACAATTTTTAGTATTTAATTTCTACAACTAATATCTCAATAACCAATTTACCAGATATTGTTAACAAATTCCATGTCATACTAACAAAAATATGGATATTTGCCATTTTCATCTTTTGAGTAGAGCTTTTTGGATTTTTAACAATAATTTTTTCAGAGATTGAGGGCTTATAACATGTTCAAAAACTTAAGCGGCTTAATTAATATGATGTGTAACGAAAAAATGACTGAAAAATGTATTAAGCCAATTATCATTTACATAATCAATAAAATTTTATATCGCAAAATATATTTTTTAGAAATATGAATAAAACAAAAAATTGATCTTCCACAAAATCATACATTCATCTATAATTGAGTTTTTCAATTTTAATAAAAAATAAAATTTACTATGACAACAAATTTGGTTATGAATTTATTAGGCCATAATATCCATTATAGAATTGCATTTCTTTGTGACAATTAATTTTCATAACCTTTGGAGCATCAAAATTAAGATTAAGAAGGTCAATATATAGAGTGCAAGAAAAACCATAATAGTGACATATAAAAAATACAAAAATTCTTTGAAAAAATATAAATTGGTACAATGAATGGCAAACAATATGTATACATATAGTATTTGTTTTAAAGGGAAAGTATATGAAAATCTTGTATTCTAAAGAACATTTATTTTGAATTGTGTTTTTTTTATTTATTTACTACTTAAATCAAAGTTTTTTGAATTTATGTGTATATATTCACTCTTTCAATGCCATGTGGCTACAATTTAATTGTATATGATCAGATTTACCCAAATTAATTGTAGTAACTCAATAGAGCTTTCTTTTTTTCGTTCGATCTTTTAAAAACTGTGCATTCAATTCATAAGCTTTGTTGCTTTCAGCATTTGATTACCTTCTATTTTTTGTAGTGACTCTTCTTGCTTTGTTTTCTTTCTTTTTTTTTTTTCTTAAAAAGATCTTATTGTATTTATGGATTTTCAAGTTAATCTACATTTTTCTCCAGAAATTGAAGATTCAATGTAATTTTGGTTGCATAAATTAGGTTATCATTTTTAAAGTTCGATTTAATCGAGGATTCGATTTTTGATGAATACAGTTTTAGATAAAGTTAGTTTTCAGATGTTGTCCCGGATACTATTGTTTTTTTATAAATATTTAAGATTATAATAAAAATTAGAGATATATAAGTGCCCGATGAAGATAAAATAAAAATATGATTGGAGTAGCGATTTACAAAACAAAATGATATTTTTCTTGTTAATAAGATATAAGTTAAATTTTAAATAAGCTTTGATGATGCCTATGTCATTAATGTCATTAATATTGATTTTAAACTAAAGTTATAAAATAATTTAGGAGGAAGCCAAATATCATTAAAAAAAATTCATTGTTAATAAGATATAATTGAAATTTTAAATCAGTTTTGATTATGTCCATATACATGAACTAAAATATAAGTCGACTATTTTGATATTGGTTTGAATGTAAAGAATATTTGGATTAAAAAATAAATAGGTGTTATTAATGTTGTTTTAACCTAAAGTTATAAAATAATTTAGAAGAAAGTCAAACGTCATTAAAATGAATTGCCACATGTTTGTTGTTCAAAATGCAAAATGTCAAAATTTTGGCTTTAATGTTAGTTCCTTTAGTATATATATATATAGAGAATATATAGACGAGTACAGTTTTGAGAATCGAAATGGGACATTTTGGTATTAAAAACACCTTAATATGAATAAGTTACAAATTCATTAGATCCATATGCATACAGTCAGCATCATTATTTTTGTTGAAATATACTAAAATTAAATATGTTCTTATACTAAAATTTATGTTGTCATTGAAAACTTCTTACACAATTGAGTTTATTTAGTTTTGATAAATCTATATAATATACAAAAACTGAATATACTTTCGCAATAATTTGATATTTGGCAAGATATTATTTTGACACTTGGCATTCAATTGCATAACATGTAGCAGTTCTCATTAAGATATTCAATATTTTAGTCAATATTCAATTTCTTTATTAAGAAAATAAACAAATATGGAAACAAATCTTATGAGAACTTCGCTGCTAATTCTTATGCTTTTATAGTTTTTCGATTTGAAATAAATATTATTATAGTCTCAAATATTTATAAAAAAATAAAAATAGAGTCACAGTATCCAGGAGATTAAAATTTTTTAGCAGAATTTATCTAGAAAACATAAAACTTGAATATTAAAAATTTATATTCATTGCAAAGAAAACTGTTAATTTTTTGGGGCCATTTTGTACGAAAGTTCATGTAAATTGGAATCGAAATTGATAATAAAAGGAAATAAAATAATCTGAATTGGAATCAAAATGATCATTTTCATAAATGTTTATTTAATATGAAATCAAAATTTGATTTCTATGATTATCTATTAAGTTTATATTTGCTGCAGAATTAGAATCAATCACTAATTTTTTAAAAACCTTCCAAAAATTTTGCGCAAATTTTTTTTTCGTCTTCAGCACAAAAGTATGGGAAAATTTAACATTTATATTAAATTAAAATTTAGAATTGAGTTTTTATTATGTACCAAACACATTTTGATAAATAGAAACACCTTTGAAACATCTTGTAAAAATACCAAATTTTTTATTGACGGAAAAATTGACCGAGAATTTGAGATATTTTTCTCAAAAAATCGCGATATTTTCCCGAAAATTTGATTTTTTTGCAAAAAATATAAATTTCAAGAGGTAAAAAATCTAATCTTTCAGAATGTATCAAATTGTCTTCAAATATATCTGGTTGTGTACGAATGTATCCAAATTATTTTTAATATAAAATTTAATTTAGTAAATTTTTAATTTAATAATATTTTAAATTTAAATGTCTCCAAATTACAATTTTAATATAATTTTTACAATTATTTGTTGTTCTCTAAAATGTATCAAAATATATCCGAGTATCTTCAATTATACTCAAATATTTCCAAATGTATTCGAGTGTCCTCAAATGTCTCCAGAAAGTCACTTATTTATTTTTTACAATTTTAATTATATTTGTTTAATAATAATTAATTAATACAAGTCTCCTAAATGTCTCTATGTATCTATATATCTCTGTTGATATCCAAAAATAATGACATCTGCATAGGATAACCTAAACTTAAACAAAATCAACTTAAAAAAAAACTCAAACAATAAAAAAAGACCTTTATGATAATTAATTCTAAGGGGCATATTTGTAATTTAATCAACTGAGTCGTGCCAGGGTTGAAAACCCTAACAGTTCTATTGCCGCCATTGTTCAAAGATCCCCAGCACTTACACATCGTCGTCTCTATCGCCAACGCTCTTCGCAACGCGAGAACAACCGGTCCCTGTTGTACGAGACCGCCAGACACGAAGCCGACGTCACATGAAATCTTGTCGCATCGCGCCTCTATTTTCAGATCTGGTGGGCGAGATCTACAGAGGGCGAAGGAAGAGGAAATCGAGACGATTGAGACAAAGACAAATCAAGACAACGAGACGACTGAGACAAAGACGAAGGATGACACAAACGAGGTAGAGAAAGGAGTGAAGTGACATCGAATGGAAACAAGCGCGGCGAAGTCTAGGGTTTCGGCAGAGGAGAAGGGAGAGCTTCGGCAAAGGTGAGTCGGAGAGGAGAGAGGAGAGAGAAAGGAGAGGGGAAAGATGAGAATGAAAGAGAGAAAAATTATAAAGTGACACACAAAATTAATTTTTATCTGATTAAATATAATATTTTTTAATAAAAAATTAAAAAATTATTATTAGAGTAACTGAACATTAAAAATATTAATATTTTAACTATTAAAAAACCTTGACTTCCCTTTGATATAATCTAAACGTTAATTTGGGTTATTGGCATAATTACCTCCAAAAGTATCACCAACCAGGCCCACAGCCCAACATCTAACATTCTCGCTCGACCCATAAATCTCAAACGGGTCGGAAAATCCAACCGATTACCGTTTCCAGCTTCACCGCCAATCGCTCTCTCAAAAACAACTTGAACGATCCCTCGCTTAGTCGCTCTCTTCCTTCTCTAAGCCCTCCCTGTCTCTCTGAAACAAATCCATAAACCCTAACCCTGATACCTCACTCCACTAGTTCATGCCACTCCAAAATCCTCAATTCAACCTCTACTGTCCTTGGAAATGCCGAAAGTGTACGGAATGGGCGCTTACGATTTCAAGCGCCCCCGAGTCGCGGAGTACCCAGTCGAGTTTCCGAGTCAGCTTGAAGACAAACCGGTTGAATCCAAGCCCGGTTCGACGCTCCCGAGCTCGATAACTCTCTTGGTGATTCAGCGCCACAAATTAACGGAGACAGCACATGACAATTGGTTGAAGACTGGGGATGGTGAGCAGAGTGAAACGGCGGCGTTTGATCCGGAGCTGGTTAAGAACATTTATGAGACTGATTTGAAGGTAAGGGGGGGCCGAAAACCCGTGCCGTTGCAGGAAGTGATGATTTTGGAGGTTAGTCAGTATTTGGAGAAATATTTGTGGCCTAATTTTGACCCAGAAACGGCGACGTTTGATCATGTCATGTCTATGATTCTCATGATTAATGAGAAGGTATTTTGCTATTCTCAAATTCTTGTTTAGTAACTGGAAAATAGTTTGCTATGGAAGAATGGGTTGAATATTTTGTCATGTTTGTGTTTCAGTTCCGAGAGAATGTGGCGGCTTGGTTGTGCTTTTATAATAGGAAAGATACTTTCAGAGGATTTCTCCAGAGAGTGCTTCAGCTGAAGGAGGTTTGTTTCCTTTTGTAATTGCCTTGATTATTCTTTGAGTTACATAGGCTTCTTGAAGTGGAAAAGTTCGCAATTTTTGCTGCTGGTTACGCTACTTGGAAAAGAAAGCTATTGTGCATGGAGATCATTAGTATAAAACAGGATTACTACGCACTGGAAAAGCTTTTGAATTGGTCAAGATATTGGGTTTTGTTTCTTCTTGTTCTACTGATTATATATTAATGTGGTTGCAGGGTAGAGAGTTAAGTATAGCAGAGAAGACAAATTACCTAGTCTTTATGATTAATGCCTTTCAGGTATGCTGTTATACTAACGTAAGTTTTAATTTAAATGCATTTCCTTACTATTAATTGTTTCTAGCCATTTTATTTATGTAATTTAATGGCATTCCCTGCTATTATTTGAGGGTTTTGTTGCAGTTGATGGTGGAGTTTTCCCATGTATAGTTTGTTTAAATTTGGACCTTTTTATTTTATCTTATTCAACAACTTTTTCTCAGAGTCTGGAGGATGAAATTGTTAGCTAGACAGTCCTGAGTTTAGCAAGTTTACAGTCCTGGCACAGCTTGTCCTTTGGTCGCTTTCAGGCAAGATTTTTATCCTCTTAATTAATTTCAATTAGAGTTCTGTTCTTTACAGTATGGTGTATGATCTAATAAATCTCTTTGCAGATGGAGCTTTGTCTTAATCCAGAATTGATTAAAAAGTGGAAAAGGATGATAAAAAGAGAGGCTAAGGAGGCGATGAAACGAGGAGACAGCTTTGATCCCTCAACTTCAACTGAAGTGAAGTTTTTGAAAAATCTCATTGAAGAATTTCTTGACGTAATATTTTTTCTTAATTTGTCAAGTGGTTGGCATATGCTTTTGTGGCTTTTTAATTTATCTTCAGCTAATTGTATATCTTTTTCCTACATGTGAATACAGGTGCTTGATTTCAAAGTTTTTCCTGCAAAAAATTTTGAAAATGTTGACGCTGATCTGGATAATGGCCTTCAGCAAGTTGATGATGCTGCAGTACTTTACTGTGAGAGATTTATGGAATTTCTTATTGATTTGCTCAGCCAACTGCCTACTAGGAGGTAACTATCCTCTTCACTTTTTAAAATAGTCATTCTGATTCTCTTATACCATCCCTATGTAGGTGGTTTTCTTGAAATGTGAACATTTCTGATAAGGAAAAAAAAATTGAGATTTGCTAATTTTAAGTGCTTATATTTATTTTTTGTCATATGAAAGATTAAAAATTGCTGTTTAACTTTTATTCATTTTGGTATTTTCCTTTTCTCCTTTGTTATACTTGGTGTAGGTACCTGAGGCCTCTTGTTGCTGATGTTGCTGTTGTCTCAAAATGCCATTTAAGTGTTCTATATAGACATGAACAGGGGAAACTTTTTGCACAATTGGTAGACTTACTGCAGTTCTATGAGAGATTTGAGATTAATGATCATACAGGGACACAATTAACAGATGATGAGGTGCTTCAAGCTCATTATGAACGCTTTCAAGCTTTTCAGCTTCTCACCTTCAAGAAGATTCCTAAGGTCTGGATACATTGTTAATTAACTATCAAATACTCTTACAAAAGGAGGAACCTGATGTAGATTTCAATGAAATTTTAAGTTGTCGATTGCTCATTTCCGCTTGTACTGCTTGCAGTTGCGGGAAGTTGCTCTTTCTAATATTGGTGCAATTCACAAGCGAGCTGATCTTTCGAAGAAATTGTCGGTACTAACTCCACAAGAGTTAAAGGACCTGGTGTGCTGTAAGGTATGTAATGTTTGGTGGCTTATGATCTGGATAAGAAATTTTTTTTGATCATGCATTGCTGGATTTGCTATGTATTTCTTTAAAACTCTTCTGCTATATGTCAGTTTATTTTACATTCCCTTGGTTATGAATGCATGTAAATAGATTATGAATGCCAGATTGTTATTACACCTAACTGATTTTCTTACTTTCTTTAATCAGCTTAAATTGGTCTCGGAGAAAGATCTGTGGTCTGACAGAGTTGATTTCCTTATTGAAGTTATGGTTTCTTTCTTTGAGAAACAACAGTCTCAGAAAGAAGCCATAAATGCTCTTCCACTTTACCCAAATGAGCAGATCATGTGGGATGAAAGCCTTGTTCCGAACATTAACTATTCTGGAGAGGGTTGTCTGGCACTTCCAAAACTTAATCTACAATTTTTAACGCTACATGATTATCTTCTCAGAAACTTCAATCTTTTTCGATTGGAGTCAACATATGAAATTCGTGAGGATATCCAGGAAGCTGTGCCGCACCTGCTTGCTTATATTAACAACGAAGGAGAAACTGCTTTCCATGGTTGGTCAAGAATGGCTGTGCCCATAAAAGAGTTCAAGATCACTGAGGTGAAGCAGCCAAATATTGGTGAAGTCAAGCCAGCATCTGTGACAGCAAAAATTACTTTAAGTGTTTCCAGTTATAAGGCACAAATACGATCGGAGTGGAATGCTCTTAAGGAGCATGATGTTTTGTTTCTACTTTCAATTCGCCCTTCTTTTGAGCCTTTAAGTGCTGAAGAAGCTGGGAAGGCAAGTGTGCCACAGAGACTCGGCCTTCAATATGTACGAGGATGTGAAATTATTGAGATCTGTGATGAGGAGGGGACACTCATGAATGATTTTACTGGAAGAATCAAAAGGGATGAGTGGAAACCACCAAAAGGAGAACTGAGAACTGTAACTATTGCTTTAGATCCAGCACAGTACCATATGGATGTTACAGATATTGCAGAAAAAGGTGCAGAAGATGTTTATGGAACATTTAATATATTGATGAGGAGGAAGCCCAAGGAAAATAACTTCAAAGCAATTTTGGAATCTATAAGAGATCTAATGAATGAATACTGCATTGTACCTGATTGGTTGCACAACGTATTTCTGGGGTATGGGAATCCTTCTGCAGTGCAATGGACCAATATGCCCAATCTTCTTGAGACAGTTGATTTTAAAGATACTTTCCTTGATGTGGATCATCTAAAGGAGAGTTTTCCAGATTACCAGGTTTGTAGCATCTATTTTTGTGTCTGTTGATAAATTTCTGTTTGACCCCCGTCATCTAGCTAGTTACATGCCTAGGCTATTCCTTCTCTCATCAGTGAAAAATAAGTGGATGTTATTTTGCGTCCATCAATAAGCATCTTTCTGAACCTTTAAAGAAGAATTAACAAAAACTTCTGTCTCTTTATTTCTAAAAGTAAAATTTGCATCTCAGTCCTATGCCATCAACAAGCACGTGTATAGTTTATCTCGTGCTTTGATGATTTTAGCACCATAGAATGTAATTCTTGAAACTAACCTACTTGTGTGCTGATTACTGTATGTTGTTGGGTCTCTTCTAAACTGTCTAGATGGCCAATTAAGCAAAGCTTAAATGGATGCAATGATGGTTTTGAGACTTAATAAACAACATGTTCTGGTGTTATTTAGAGATGCCTTCCATAAAAAATACCAACATTTTGGCAGTGCAATCAGGGTGGAATTTGGATAATTGAGAAGTCCTAATATGATGATTAATGTTGTCTTTAACCTGAGGATATTTTGTCGAGTTGCAACTATAGTGTTGAATTCCTTAAACAGTTTATTCAATGCTATTGGTGTTCAAGATAATATTGTTTATCTTGTCAGGTTTCTTTTGTAAATCCTGATGGTACTGAAAGCTTGCAACCAGGACCTCCTTTTCGAATTAAGCTGCCCAGAACATTTAAAGGCAACAGTCATGCTCTTCCAGGGAATAAGAAAGCTACAACTGATTCAGTGGGGGATGTCAATATGGTGGATGGTGACAGTGAGAAAGAAAAACTTATTGTGGAGTCATATGTTCCTCCTGACCCTGGGCCATATCCTCAAGATCAGCCAAAGCAAAATTCAGTCAGATTTACACCCACTCAGGTGTGTGACAACTCCTTTATAAGTGCCATGATAGCTTCCCTGGTACTTCCTTCAATTTCCTAAAAATTGGGATATAAAAGATAA
>CAODLS011019974.1:0-12841 GCA_948243855.1 Flueggea neowawraea
TCTTACCATGGCAACGTACGTTGATCATCCTCGTGTCCTAGATAACGTACGTCATGCTATTTTTTAGACAACGTACATCTTTCTAACTCGACAACGTACGTCTTCCTAACTCGACAACGTACGTCATACGCACGTTATTCACTCTCAAATCACATATATCGACATATTACATTCCCCAACACGCATCGGACCTGCCTCGAGATTCGATGACACCTAATCCCCAGAAATACGTCCGATTATCCTCAAGATCAAATCAGACTTAGCCAAAAAGCTACAGTATTCCTTGACAGAAATGAGCGGAATATTACAGTCACCCATTTTCAGACAATGACGAGTATAGCCATTAAGGTCAGTATAGCAACTAAGGCGTGTATAGTCACTAGGGTATATATATATATATAGTCACTAAGGCGTAGAGGTAGCCATCTAAGTTGTATTCAATAATTGATCAAAAGTAGAAATAGAATAGTGTTGCCATTTAAGGCCGTATCAGAGTAGTTTGTCTAAAAACAAATGAAAATAAAATAATATATTTTTATTCAAAAAAATGGAGGAAAACATTCTACAAACAAACAACATGCAAAGCAGACAAATAATTATAGAAACAAAATTCAAAATTTATTTGAGAACATACCCAAAAAAAATAATATAATCAATTTATATTATTTTCAGAAACAAATCTTTATTATTCTCCAAAAATTTATTATTTTGAAAGAAACATAAAATCTTTCAAAAACAGAGTATTATTATTATTTTTACATTCGAATAATTTTATTTTCCAAAAATAGATTATTATTATTATTCTCTGAAAATTCTGAAAATTTCAGAAACAAATTTTATATCAAATAAGTCCTCACATAAGCCAAATGTTAGGACTTTAAATCCTTTAATTATTCCGAATTACAAGTTATGGTCGTATCACAACGAAAACATATAAGTTTAGAAAGACACAGTCTATGTGTCTGAAATTTACATCACACTCACCTGGATGTTGAGCTACCAACTTCAAATCAATGACCACCGATAAATGGCTGGTCAACTCGGAAACTGGACTGAGCTTAAACATAATGTATTCAACAAATATCAAATAACGATAATTGTGGCATTTATGGAATATGCGTGAAATGCAAATACAGACTCAAACACCAACGATGTTAGAAATCTTATTTCAATCGAGAGTCTAACACTCTCATCGAAATTTGGACCTCAATGTAAAATTATAGTTTCGTCCTCTAGCTATTTCAAAATTAAAATTCAGTCCTCAAAGCTTTCAAATTTTACCAAACAGTCCAAAGTACTTTTATTATCAAATCAAGCCTCAAAATATTGAGAAATTACATTTTGACCCCAAACATGTAAAATATCAAGTTTAATCCCTTTGTGGAAATTTACCCAAAAAATCTTTCTCTCAATTCAACCAATAGAAATCAAAGCCAAATACCCATATTGATCATAATCAACCTCATGAACTCAAATCTATAATTGGTTTCTCAAAAACAACTCAAAATCATCAAAAATTGCATAAAATCCGAACCTAACCCTAGCCCAATCAAAAACTCATCCAATATCTTGATTCAAAGATAAACTTATGTTAACATAATCTCAAAAAATCATAATCTAACAACCTATAACATCCATTTCAACCAAAACATCCAAAAACTGAAACCCTAAGCAAATTCGGCCTAACCAATATTTCAGAAATTAAATGCATGAAATGGATGAAAAAGAGGGATTGGAACTAAAATCTTACCTCCATAGATGATTAGAAACAGTGGAGAAGCAAAGAGAAATTGAGAGAACAGATCTGAGAGTGAGAGAGAGAGAAAAATGACGGAGACGAGCAAAAGGGTCAGGTTTTGGGTGTTTTAAACACCTACAGATCGAAGTGCATGATATTTATCGCTTGCAACAAACATTAGCTATATGATTGTTGGCGCAATAAATCATCAAGTCAAAACTTCTCTTATTATGCCATGGTGAATGAAAGCATTAATAGGTCGGAGTGTGACTATATTATACAATAAAGAAAGTGGGTTCAGGAGAAGGGGTGACTTCTAACTAGATGTCCACTATAGCTTTCAAAATAATATTTAAGCAATTCTTTATTACTATCAATAGTTTTGGAGCTCAATTAAAGCTCAGATGTTCAATTTAAGGTTTAAGAAAGTAATAATACCTTGGTATTCATGACCAATGTTGTAAAAATAATAGCATGAAATTCAATTGAGGTGATAGTGTGGTCAACTATAGCGAATTTGTACATCAAATATTTAACTTTAAGAATAATTTATACGATCATAAGATCATTCTTTTTAATCCTTATAGTTTGATATTGAGTTGGGATTTTTTTTTTATATATGAAGTTTTGGTAAAAGCAATTTAGGTAACTTGAATTGATAAAACACCAACGTTATAAAGAGAATATTTCTTCAGTTAAAGAGGAGTTAAAGAGCATTATTCATTTTTTTTTTCTTTTGCAAAGTTAGAGAAAGTAAGCTAAATTTAAGTATGTAACAAGAGAATCATCAGTGTTCATGATCATAAAGAAAGAGAAATGGTGCCATTAATAAAGAGAAAGAAGTTTGATTTTTCATATTATAAGTATTTTTGAGGGGTTAATTTGATTGAACAATTCAGAAGATAAGGATAAAATTATGTTAATCTCGAAGAGCTCTATAGTTTTGTACTTTATACTAAATCTTAAAGATGACAATGAATAAAGACAAAGACCACCTTATTTTTCAACTAAAGATATTTTGAGTTTTTTTTAATGACAATAAAAAATAACTAAAAAAAAGTGAAGAGAGGGACCAAATAAAGTGATTTTGACAATATGAAGCCTAAAAAGGAGAATTCATTATTGAGATGATGGAGAAGTTATCCAATGATATATATAACCTACATCTTATCTTTTGTAAATGTGTTAATTATATATGTTGAATGGCAACACAAAATGTTGAATTATGTATGAAAAAATTTTCAACATGTCAAAAGACACTGCCTATTAAAAAATAAATATTACTATTTGGATCTCAAATATCTTGAAAATTTTGATGAAACAAATTAATATGTACTAGATATTGCTTAATATTATATAAACAACCCAAAAAAAATTCTAATCTAAAATTAATTACAAAAATGGCACAATCAGCAAATCAGCGTCTTTCTTCTAACATTTTTTGGTTTGTTCTATATTTAACTAAATTTTAAAATTCTCTAAAATATCTAATATTTGCACTTCAATAAAAAAGAATTTGAATACATTAATGAACAAGTAAACCAGTTTCTTAACCGAGTTAATGACTGGTTCGGTTCGGATAATACTGCTAAATAGAGACCAAATAGAAGGAATAAATCTCAATTGACAACAGGGAGTAACTTTGTATTTTAATTAAGGGTATTTTTAATTCTTTTATAATGATAGTCCATAACAAAATAAAAATAAAAAGATGGACCAAATGAAGTTTCATACTAATGATTAAATAAAAGAATTTACTATAGGGATGACAGAATAATTATCCAAAAATATAAGTTCTGTATCTTGTCTATCGAAAACATGTTAATGGCTTGTGTTTATAAGAAAGGATCTTCTGCATATTAGAAGTTCAAATAGTTGCAAACATCATTTTTGGATGTCAAATATATATTTAAAAAATTGATGACCCAAATCATATTTTTTTGTTAGACATTACTTCATAATATATAAACAACAAAAAACACAATCTTAAACTAAAATTGATTACAAAAATATTACAATGAAGAAACAATTTGCTTAGTTTTAGCAATCATTGGTTTGTTATGCATTGTAAGTAAATTATTGCCCAAGTCTTTCAAAATATCTAATATTTGTGCTTCTATTGAAAATTGAAATCGATCTTGTTCAAATATAACTTTGACATCTTTAATAAATTTTATTCTCATTAAAATAAAAATTCTTTTCTTCTTTAATATGATTAGATTTTATACTTTTTATAACATTTAATGTAAGGTAAAAGGTTAAAAAAATATGAAATAATTCATAAAAATATAAAAAATAATATAATTCTCTCAAAAAAATTTCTAGAAACCATATGTTATATGCACATATTATAAATTTTTAGATAGACAATTATTTTATAGTTTATTGATATTAGAGTAAACTCTAACAATAAAAATCATGAATTCGATTTTCAGTGAGAGAAAATTAAATGATTAATAAAAAAATTTCACAAAAATCATTATTTTCTTATAATTTTATAGTTCAAGAAATTTTTAAAATTATTTCTTTATATTTTTAATGGTTATTTCTTTATATTATATTAATCGATGTCAAAATTAATATAATATTTTAAAAGTTAGTTCAAAATTAGTAGTATAGTGATATTTTGAGATGTATATGTCATTAAATCTTTTATTCTTCATCTAAATGGTAACAAATATGCAACGACAACACTCAACATAAACACCTTATTCAAAATTATACATGTAATTCATATATTATCTAATGAATATAAATGCACTCATCAAAATTACATCTTTTAAATGGAATAAGAGTGCATTTGGCACACTATTTTATCAGACAATGCTTAAATAGTTGTTGATTTAATGGTTAACATATTGACTTTGGGAGGAAAACCAACTAAAAGACCAGGGGGCTCAAATATAAAAAAAAAAACACTTGTTGGGAGTGAAGAAACTATTAATACTCTAATTTCCGAAGTAGGTGCCTACTCGTTGTACAAAAAGAGAAGCATGATGTTCATACATATAATGATTGTATATCAAAGGTAATTTGCTAATATGATAATTTCTCTATATTTTCCTTGAGATTTAATAATTTTCTCCTATTCAGTCCTTGTGTCTCTAAAGTCACTTATTAGGTACATACTCTCTATTAGTTAATGTAACGTTAAAGGAGAAGAGAAGAACTAAATGAGTGGTAATCCAAAATTAAGGGACCAATAGAAGAATTCATTAAATTTTGAGGACATAAGTGGATAAAGAGATGGACAACGTTGTATATTAAACAAGTATTTTGATCTTTTTATGATGACATTTAAATATAAGGATGAATCACGCATATACCCCTGAGATTTGATCAAATGTTTGATTTAGCCCATTATTTCTAAAAGATAATAGTTTACTGGTAGATGTGGTATATTTTAGTAAATTGAATAGTAAAAAATAGGGAAAATAACACGTCTGTTTAGAAGTAAATTTGATAAACAACAAAAAATTATCTCAAACAAATACACGTGGTAAAATCAAATTTGCATGTGAAGTGCAAATCTACTCAAGGAATTTAAACTATGAAAAAATAGACCATATCTGATGTCATACGGATGTAAAAGGAATAATGTGAAAACCATTAAAAATAAATATTAAAGAGAAAGTAATTGCAGAGAGACAGTAATAAGAGACCGAAAAAATACATAAAAATAAATACTATAAGCTAAAAAAAGTTTAAAAAGAACGAAAAAAAATGACCACTTAAATATATTATGTCGTACCAAAACTCTAAATAATAATATTCTTGAAAATTTAGTATGCACTTTATTGCGTAACATTTTAATATTATATATTTTTGAGATTATTATTAATTTATAAAAAAAATATTATTATTATTTCAGAAATTTTTGTTTATGTTATTAAATAAAATTTTATTATGTTAATTCACGATACGAAAAAAAAACTCGTGCATATTCGTAAAAAATCACACGTGCACCGCGCTCATGTCGAATTTACTAATAAATTAAAACGTAAGAAAGATATCAATGGGCTTCAGAGTTCAAGGTCCCTAATGCAAGCTACAAGATTAGATTCGAATCCAAGCTAATCTATGTGGGAAATGTGAAAATTACCTGGTGACCCGTGAGTCCCAGCCTATACTAATTGGGAAGCTTTGACCAAAGCAACCTTCCATCTCTCAACTTTATCTAAATTGTCCTTAAAATCATCCTCATGTCGATTAAATGCTCCATTATCTTTTCCACTTCATCTAAGCACCACGTAGATGAAGCAAAATCTCTTGACAGGACAATAACAGCCACCTTTGATTCTTCAATTGTTTTCAGTATTGCTTCAGTGATCTCCTCTCCTTTTCTAAGCCCATTGTCGATGAAGGTTTTGATGGGTTTTTGAGTTAAAGCACGATGGAGGTGGCTCGTGAAGTTGTCACGAGTGTCTTCACCTCTGAAACTCAAGAAAACATCATGCTTGTTTTGCTTGGCGGTGAAAGAGGATGCGATGTGAGAGTTTGTGTTCACGGAGGCAAAGAAATGATCTTTGAAGAAAGTTAGAAACAATCTTTAATTGGGTTCTGATCTTTTGACTTATGAAGGTGTCTCCTTGTACTTCCTCGCGTAGCTAACAACCATGTTTCGTGTAAGACTTTCTGCAAGTTGACCATTGTGATCTTTCCACTGCAGAACGTAAAATTATGTTTTAAGAACATAGAATATTCATTATGCCAACTTCTGATGAACCTGCAACTGCAAGTCGACAGAGAAATGTGTTATGGACCATCCCAACTAGACCAATTCAAGTAATGGAGCTTTCTTTTTGGGTTGCAACCTAGATCTTGTCGCCTGAAGGTTTTCTTGCATGATAAAAATAATGATGATCTGCTGAACGTTCTGAAAAGTTCTTGTTGGCTTGTTTCTATACTTATTAATTCCAGATTTTCATGACCCAAAGAAATTTCCATATTGTTCATGATGATCTGCAGAAAGTTTTTGGAGAGTTGTGGGATTGTTGGGTCTCAGTTTGGCATGTTCTCAGTGAACTTTTATTGTAGGCTCAATAGAGTCTCTAAGATGGTCTGCTTCAGATTGTTTCATGTCGCTCGAAGAAATCAAGTCCCTTTAGTCCACACATTCCACATCAATGCACTCTCGTTATTACCTCTCGTAAGACTTTCATCAAACACCTTTTAGAAGCCAACTTGAACTTCTTAACTTAAACATATCAACAAGAGACCCACACAAACTCACTAAACTCAACATCAGACCTCAACATGAAAACAAAATAGAGACAACATCCTGAAAGCAGCGATTTTTCTGTAGCCCACTGACCTTCCTTCTCTCAAAAATGGGACCTCTCAATCTCACCTCGATCTCTTCATTCTCACCTTCCAATCTCCACCACACTCAGGCAAGACCCTTCCTTTTCGCTCTCCTCTCTTCTTTCTCTGCACTCTCCAAAACCCCTAACCTTCTCTTTGCTAATTTTCTCATCGATATGTTAGATTCTCGAAAACCCGAGCCCTCAGCGTTGCTAGTGCCACTCGCTACTCTAGTATCAAATCCCTTGAAAAGCCTAAAGCGGTGGTTCAATACTTCCAAAATCTCGGTTTCACTGAAAAGCAAATTCAGTCTTCAGTTCATTTGTGCCACCAGATCCTTCTCGCTGATATCGATAAATAAGACTCTCAAACCCAAGATTGAGTATTTTCAACTTCTAGTTCTCGTCTGGGTAAGTTCTTTTCCAAGACTCCTCTAACTCTGGCAGTTAGTTTGGAAAAAAAAATTGGTTCTCACAGTTGAAGTATTTAGGAAGACTTTGGTGAATGATAAGAATAATGGAGATTTATTCAAGGTTTTGTGTAGGTCTTCTTGGCATACCTTTTCAAATAGTAATACCAAATTGTTACAAATATAAGGTTTCTGGAGAGTTGTGGGATTGTTGGGTCTCAGCAAGCTTTGTTATTAAAGACGCGAACTAAGCTTTTTGCTATGCGAGAAGCTGCTATTAGGGAGCTTGTTTCCAAGGTTTCTGATTCTGCCAATATATCTCGCGGTAACAAGAATGTATTGTTATGAGGTATATCAAGATTTAGTCTCCGGTTCATATTTGGTCGACCAATTTTTCGTAAGTCATATCTTTGTTGAAAAAGTTTCTTTTGTAATTCCTTACATAAGGATTCAGAAAATACTGGGTCTCCGCCTACACAAGTAAAATATTGATAAAACTCTAAAATGACATTTTCCTTCGACCCAATTTTTTTTTCCTCCTTGGGATTCAAGATGAATTCGAGGATGTTTGCTTGTGCTTTGTTTGCTGTTAGTTGCTGTAGTGCAGAAACATTTGAGAGGAAAGTTCAATCTTTTGAGAGATTTAGGTTTTCTAAGGATGAGTACATGGAAATGTTTAGAAAGAATCCATTTTTGCTTAACAATTCAACAAAGAAGTCGATAATTGGACTTGATTTCTATTTGAGAACAGTTAAGTTAAGAATGGAGGTGATAATTAGTAATCCAGTAATTCTGGTGCTCAGCATGGAGAACAGAGTAATTCCTCGACACACACTCACACAGTGCTGCAGACTATCAAGTCCAAGCAATTGTTGAAGAAAGAGCCTAGCTTTTTGAAAGTGTTGAAATTGAGAGGGGAGGCTTTCATGAAGAGATTTATATCAAAGTTTGCAGCATAAGGAGGAACTAATGGAAGCTTATAAACGTCATACTTTGGATTCTTCTCCTGAAGATGAAATGTCTACAAGTTAATATTGCATATAGCTTTTCGGGAGTTCTGTCAAATTACAACCTTGATGTGGATTCAATTGGAGAACGAAGAAGGTATTTCTTCATGTGAAACTATGTTGAATGTTCACGTGAATAATGGAGAATTATAATTTTTATATCAAGTATACTGCATTTTATGTATTGTGCGATGCAGCCAGCAAACAATTATAATTTTTGCATCCATCATGTGCAACAGTATTCATGATCTGAAGGGGTTTATTTTTGTGCCACGTATCACTAGTTCTGCTTTTCTTTAGTTTCTGAGGTACGCACAATCAAAGACTTGTGGTGGAGCTTTGGATTATCTTCCAGACGGAGAAGAAAGCAAACTTGACTGGGGAGATGGGGTTTTTTGGCTTTGTGTTTTATGTAGGCTGTTTCTTAGATGTGATTGGTTCATTTTGCTTGAATTATATCTGTGAAATAATCACGTAATAGCTATGAAATGTGCAAAATGAATGGCATACAGTTGAGGTTAACAATGATATCTGCTGTCCAAAAGTGGCATAATAGAGCTTAAACTTTAGCGACTGCTATTGACATAATATCTGACGTGTTCTTCGACAAAAAAAGGAGTATGGTTGTGCCATGTGGCTTTATTATCTATTGTCAAGCAGATTCTTTTTTTTTTTTACCAAAGAGAAAATAGTATCATTCATATTCCGATCCAATTGGAGGTACAAAAGATTACACATACAAGGAAATAACAATAAACTGGTGAGATCCAGTAATCAAACTATCCTGATCTAAGGTTTTAAAATAACATATATTAGTCAGACTACCATACAAATTGGCCCACTAAAATTAGGGTTACTCAACAAGAAAAATGACTCTAGAAGACCGTCTCTGCAGCATCCCACCATGAATTTACCGACATGAACACCGGTCATCCAGAAAGAAGGACCCCAAACCCAGGAAGTCACTGTCGACCCTTGATTTCTGCTCCGAATGCAACCTCCGTCAGTTCCTTGTTTGTTGATAGTCGTCCTTCTGGATAGAAATATCTTATGCTTTGACCACCAAGCTAAGCACCTCCATTCTGAACAAATACCAATTTCTCTTGAGCAAACAGCCCTTCAAGTAGAATGTATTTCACAGCAAACACTCCACCTCTTGTCACACAAGAACTCCATGGAGGAGATAAAACTGCACACAATGGCAGAAAATGACATTATTATAGAAAAAACCCAAAATAAGCTAAAAAGGAAAGAAAGGAGGAGGCAATCGTCGGCCAAAGTGGCCGGCGAAGGCCTGTGAAGACCCAAAGCAAGTAAGGTTCTTTGAAGCTCTACACAAATCCCAAGAGAGAGGAGAGAAGAGAAGTCTCTCGACAAACAGGAAGGTTATTTGCTCACTCCAAGCAGATTCACAGTTCTCCCACTTTGATGTTCAATTTGCAAGTTTCCAAGAGGCTATTCGTTCTTGCCATGTGGCGTGAGCGTTCAGGTTTATTTTTGGAAGTTCGTGTACTTTTTCATCATCAATGATCAATTGCAACAACCTGTATCTGGCCAGTTTAGACAATTTCAAAAACAAATTTAGTATGGGCTGTACACTAATAAGAATAACCCATGAACAAAAACAAGTTCAAAACCAGTTCAAGCACACATAATCCATGTCCACTAGTATGGTAGACAAGAGGAAAAGCAAATTAATGAATCAAAGTTGGACAACAATGTCACAGAGGAGTTAACACCGGCCAGAAAAGTTTGCATCAACCGAACACATCTCTAACAATATTTAGGTACAAGCATTTCTTATGGGCTGTACACGTTGTATACGGCGACAAACTTGGAATACCATTCCATCCACAAAAGCAAAGTAAGCATATTTCATTCAAGTTGGATCCGTAACTGAAGACGCTTCCTCACACAACACAGCATAAGGTGAAGTACTCAATAATTAAAGTTGTGGCATTGAGCCATAGTTGGGCTTTTCCATTTTCATTCCAAGGGTAAAATCGTCTCTTTAAGTAATTAATAACTTTTTTTCATTTCACTAACCCAACAATAGAATAGTTATTCCATTCGACACTCTAACAATTCTATTCGATATATTTTAACTATTTTATTCTACATAATTCTATTTCGTGAAACAAACATGACATTCTTATTTTCTATTAGATAAAGAATGAGATTCTCCACAAATCTAATGTGATTAGAAGAAAACCTCTAGTAATTACATTCATTTTACTCTAATACTATTGTTCCCCATTTTTCTTAAGAAATTTAGGAAGACTACCCCGCTATTTGATGAGTTTGGAGAGATTGTGAATATGTCAAAGAATTAAGACGTTCATAAATAAAAATAATGATAACAATAATAATAATTGCGCTCAAGTATCTTGAATCTAATCAAATGATTGAGAACGAATAAATAGACGAATTCATTGCTTTGGGTTTTTTTGCTTCTTTGAAACAATAGCAACAACACATTGACGAAATGAGAGTTTTTATTGAAAAAAAAAAGATTGAGTGTAAAATTTTGAAAGAGAAATATAATAGATAACAAAAGAGAACTAACGTTGAGAGTAAACAAGAAAAAGATAAATTAACTCATAGAGATTGTTGTGTAGAGAGTATTGTATTGTATTAATGAGAGATCTCTTTTGTTGTCCATCTTTTACCTATTCATATTATTTTTCTTGTCACTTGGCAGCCAAGAATCCCATCTTGATTCCACCAATTGATCCTGTGAATAATCTTTTTATTCTTTGCAATATTTTGACTTTTCTTCTCTGCTTTGTTCCCTAAAGGAAAGATTTTCAAAATTAATATTCCATAAAACTACTCCTTTGTTGACTTGCCTTTACTGCAGTGATTTAATTTGCCCCTCAAGGTAATATTTCAATTTTATCACTTCTCTTAATTGTTGATTTGCTTCTTGTAGGATTTTCCTTGGAAACCAAGCCTTCCATATTTGTTGCAACTTCTAAACCTGCTGCAATTTATTTCCTTAAATTTTACTCCTCCTTAATTTGTTCAAATTATGGTGTAAACAACTAGTTAAAGGGTCAATGCGAGATGGTTGTATGTTGTTTTTTTTTTATTTGCTTATATTTAAAAAAGGGTTAAACCATATGCCGTCTCTGTGAAATATTGAAAGCTGCTCTTCGGTCCCTCACGTTGCAAAAAGCTCATCTCTGCCCCTAAAGTTTCCCGAAATCTTCAGCCGCTAGTCCAACGTTAGATATTTCGTAAATTTTGATGATGTGGCATCAAATTTGAAATGAAGTATAATTTAATGACTGATTTACCTCTTTTCCTATAAACCCACCAATCAATTCTAAAAAATTAAAGCAAACTCATTTAAAACTAATAAAAATCCACATTCTGAACCAAAAAAATCAACTATTTAAATTTGCTTTTTTAAAAAATTTTAATATAGCTTCTGAACTCGAAAACATAAACTTAAACGTTATCATTTTTATTTTATTTACTATTTCCCCTATAAACTACCAACCAATTCTCAAAAACCAAAACAAACACATTTAAAACCCATAAAAATCCACACTCTAAACCAAAAAAAATAGGAAACATTTAAATTTTCTTTTTTTAAAAAAAATATTTTAGTTTCTGAACTCTAAAACATAAATTTTGACAAATTATAATTTGTATTTTATTCTTATAAAATATTATAAGAGAAGTTTATGTATTCAATGAAAGATATATTTTTTAAGAAATTAATCTTCTTCAACCATAATTTTAGTTACAAATTAATTAATTTTACTTACAAATTTAGAATTTTTAAATAAGAGAATTTTTTAAATTCAATTAAGAAATATGTTATTTAAAAAGTTAATATTTTTTAATACTCTCTCCGTCTTAATTTAATAGGCACTAACAAATTTTTAAGGGGATTAAGAAATGGTAGTGTTAGTGGTTAAACACATTTAATGTCACGACTCATTCCAGGGACCATGACCGGCGTACGAAATGAACCGTCTATGGGAGCCCCGCTCATCCCGCACAAGCCTCAGATAGTAGAACATTTACCCAATTATCATATTTAAAGAAATATGATAAACAAATAAAGATTTAATATTTATAAATTAAAACAAAACACACACACACATATATATATATATAGATTGCGGTACTGAAGGCGGAAAACTACTAAACTACCTCACCAGGTACTGAAGGGCAATAACTGAAACTACTAAACTACCTTACCAGGTACTGAAGGCGGAAAACCCCAATCACCAAAATCACCTGCAAATAAGAATACAGGAGAAAACACAAAAAGAAAGGGGTAAGATCCCTTAGTGAGGAAACGACATTTCAGAGCGGCTTTAGGCCTCACGAAAAACCGTTTGAAAACGTTCAAAAATACCGCACGCA
>CAODLS011020076.1:0-27116 GCA_948243855.1 Flueggea neowawraea
AACCAAAGAACATGCAAAAATATTCCCATTTAGATTAATGTGTTTCACTTGTTGAAATCACACTTAGCAAATGTTGAAAACATATACTAAGTAGCTTCTTTGCCTTTACCGATCACTTGTTTTATGTTTTTTTATTTCCTGTTTAAAACATGTTTGAGTAATATTTGCTAATTGAATGTTGCATAAAACAACATATAAATAATATATCAACAAAATATAAACAACATATATATAAGATACCAACAATATTTAAACAACATTCAAACAACATATATACAAGAAAACCAACAACATATAAATAACGTTTAAACAACACAGAAACAACGTTTTAACGTCAATTAGCAATGTGGAAAACCTATACCAAGTAGTTTCTTTTGCACATACATATTACTTGTTTTATGTTTGTTTATTTTCTTTTTAAAACATGTTTGAGTAATTTCTTCTAATTGATTATTGCGTAAAAATAACGTATAAACAAGTTTTAATTGATTCCAAAGCCATATATTCCTTCTTCCATTTGGTATTCCCATTAAACAATTTTTGAATAATCTCCTAAACAACTCTAAGTGGATTTTGGGCACACAGTTGAATCTGGATTTTTTGCATGACAATTGGCTCGGTAAGCCATTAGTTGAGATTCTTGGAACTTCAAAGGAACGGTGAAAGCTGCTACACAATAAAGTTTCTAAATTTTATGCATGTCATTGAGAGCTACCCACAGAGCTGTCGGTTGCTTTCCCTCAGCTGCTCTCTTTAATACAGGAGATCATGCTTTGCACTCTGCAACAAGACAAACTAGTGTGGATAAGAGACCCAACAGGTACGGTATCCTGTGAGTCTGTCTTGCAATTTTTGGCCTCTTCAAGCTAGGATATTCCTTGGTGTAAATTAATCTGGAAGCATTTGTTGCCTCAGTCGAGATCCATGCTATGCCAGAGATTATTCCATGATCGGCTACCGACAGATGATGTGCTGCGAGGTAAAGGTATTGTTCGTGTTTCAGCTTGTAGGCTATGTGGGGTTGCTTATGAGACTGCTCATCTCGTCTTCCTGCTCTTATGCAAAACGAATTTGGAAGGCCATTAGGGATATATTTCAAGTGTCATTATTCTCGGATTCAAATTCAAAACTAGTTGACATTTTGACCAAGGCAATGGAAACTTCGTATAGCACTCAAATTAAAGCCTTACTGCAGTCAGCTGTAATCAATTCTTTTTGGGCCATCTGGTATGCTAGAAATCAAGTGCCTTTAAAAGACAAATTCATCTCTATTTTCACAACCAACAGATATATTCTTCGTGCCACTAAAGAATGCAACATTTTCAGGGTGGGGCATATGCAGAATGTACAACAGGAGCTATTTATTCTTCAGAGATTGGCCATTGAAGCTATTCATTCTAAGGCTCAAAAAATTAATTCCCTTTATAACCCCAAATGTTCAATGTGTAGTCCTTTTATAATTTTTAAAGTGCATTCATTCGATCATATAGATATCATTTTGCATGATCACAAACCCATCATTGTTTATAGGAATCGATTGAGACCTTTGAAGGGAACCACAATGAGGACTATTTGGCGTCCCAAATTGTAATAACCCTCCCGTTGCGATCAATTATTTGTAGCGTTTCAACCAATTCCGACGAGGTCTTTAGTGGAACGTCATTCGATTTTGAATGATCTTAGCCTATTTCAAATTTGATCCTGGAAAGTTTGAGGTGATGTTTGGTGTTTGAAAAATGTTTAAGGATGTTATCTATTCATGTTTGGGTGATTGTTAGGTCCCGACAATGATGAGAATTATGATTTTAAGTTTGGAATGCGGTTTTGCGCATATTAAGGTGTTTTGGAGTTTAGAAGCAGAATCTTTATTTTGAAAAGACATTCGAAAACCCAGGCACATACTGGTTACAAAAAAACGTATCCAAATCCCAAAATAGGGTGCATAGAACAAATCATACAGATCAGAATCAAATAGAGAGAGATGATATATACATACGTATATATCAATTACCAAAAACATAGTTCACAAAATCAAATTATTAATTTAACCAATCCTTAGAATAGTCATATTTCAGAATATGTATCGAAACACAATCAAAAACAAATATAATTTTGAGACACAACATGTTTGTCTGAAGCTGCCATTCACTCACTTGGATGCAGAGCTTCCAAACTCCGAATCACTGACCATCGGCCGGTGGCTGGTCACCTTGAAAATCAAACTGAGCTGAAATAAAGTATTTTACAAACAGGCCAAACACGGTAACTGTGGAAATATAGAATATGCATGAAATGCAAATGCAGACTCAAATGCCATCGACATCAGAAATTCTATTCCAACCAAAAGTCTATCGCTCATCGACATTCGGACCTCGATGCAAAATCACAATTCTGTGTCCAAACAGTTCAGAATCTGTCACTCAATACCCAAGGTATTTCTATTGTCAAATCAAACCTCAAAATATTTAGAAACTATATTTTAAACCCCAAACTTGTAAAATATCAAGTTTATCCCCTATGAAAAAATTATCCAAAAAGTCATTTTCTTGATTCAACAGATAAAAATCAGTTTTAAACACCAATACAAGTTAATCTCAACCTCGGGAACTCAAACCTATGATTGGTTTCTCAAAAACAACTCAAAATCATCAAAGATCTTCACCAACCCGATCTAAACTCTAGCTTGGTCAATAACTCGTCAAATCTTTTGATTCAAAGCTTGATTCATGTTAATCTAACCTCAAACAACCATAGACAATCAACAGAAACACTAAATCTGAACCCTAGATGCAAATTCGTCCAAAAAGGAATTTCGAGATTAATGTATGAAAATGATTAAATAAGAGGAAAGTAAGGATGATTTTACCTCAAACAATCATCATCTAACAACCCTTAGCATCCATCTCAATAAAGACACCAAAAATCAGAAATCTTAAATCAAATCGGACCAAAATGAGATTCAGAAATCAAATGCATAAAATGGACGAAATGAAGAGGTTTGATGCTTGATCTTACCTCCAGAGATGTTTAGGAACATTGGGAAAGCAAAGACAAAGTGAGAGAACTGAAGTGGAAGTGAGAGAGAGTGAAAATGATGAGTGACGGATGAAGGTCGGGTGTGGGGGTATTTATAGACCCATCTGTCCAAAACGCAACGTTTCACTCATTTTCAGCATTTATGGGCATATTAATGTGCGTTGTACATCATCTAAACATGTAGAAGAAGTCCAACGTGCATAGATGCTTACACAGCGTGCGTTGGTCTATGAGTTGTGTAGACTGTCTACGTGCGTTGTATGGGGAACTAAGCACGTAGATTATGATCTGGGTTGATCCGTGAGTTGTTTATGCCATCTTCATACATTTTGAAGAGATCTATGAACGTAATTTTATTCTACATACGTAGATGTTGTGCCACACACGTTGATGTGCCCAGAAATGCTGAAAATGAGTGAAACACTGCGTTTTGGCGAGGTGGGTTTACAAATACCCCCTCACCTGAACCATTTGTTCGTCACTCACATTTTTCACTCTCTCTCTCTCTCTCATATTGGTTTCCTTCCTTCTCCTTGCTTGCCAACATTTCTAATCATCTATAGAGGTAAGATTTCAGTTTCAATAGTTCCTTTTCATCCATTTCATGCTTTTAATTTTAGAATCTTGTTTTGGTTTGATTTGACTTAGGGTTTCAAATTTTGGATGATGCTATCAAAATAGGAGTTGTAGGATCTTAGATCATGATAGGTTGAAGCTAGAAACACTTAGATTTAGCTTGGTTAGTGGAGATTTGATGTTGTTCATAAATGGGTTTGGAGAGTGACGGTTTTGCAAAATATGGGATCGATTTCATGATTTTTGTTGGTGTGAGTGTTAGAGGACGTTATATGATGATGGTTTGAGGTTATATAACCATGAATCAAGCTTTCAATGACTAGTTTCTATGAGTTTTTGGTTGGGCTACTCACAGGTTTGGTGAAATTTTTGGAGATTTTGAGTTGTTTTTGAGAAATCGATTGTACATCTATGTTATTGGGTTTGCGTATTATCAATTTGGGTATTTGGAATCGATTTCTATAGGTGGAATCCAGAGTTTTTTGGGTAAATTTTTACCGAAAAGACTGAACTTAATATTTTTTATGTTGGGCTCTAAAATATAATTTCTAAATATTTTGAGGTTTGATTTGAAAATAGAAATATCTGGGGACTATTTGGTAAACTTTGTAAGATTTGAGGACTAGATTGTAATTTTGAAATAGTTGGAGGACCAAACTATAATTTTATATCGAGGTATAATTTTCAATGAGAGTGTTAGATTTTCTATTGTAATAAGATTTTCGACGCCGTTAAGAGCTTGAGTTGCATTTGTATTTTATGCATTGCCACAGTTACCACGTCTAAGTCTGTTATGATTCATTTGTTTTTCAGCTTTGATTGACATTCGAGGCAACCAGCCATTCACTGGTGGACCATGACTGGATTATTAGCTCGGCATCCAAATGAGTGTGATGTTGACTTCAAACACATAGGATGTGCCTTTCTAAACTTATCCGTTTTTTGTTGTGCTATGACTATAACATGTAATTTGGAATAATTAAGGAATCGAAAGTCCTAAAATTTGGCCTACGTGAAAACTTGTTTAATTTGAATTTATTTCTGACATTTTCTGAATTTTGAGCAATAATGAAATATGTTTTTGAAATTTTATTTGAATTTCAGAATATTAATAATACTCTATTTTTGAAAGATTTTATGATTCTGTAAGAAGTTGATTGGTTTTTGAAAATAATATAAAGTGATTATATTGTATTTCTTTTGTATGTTCTGAAATAAATTCTGAACTTTGTTTCTATAAATATTTGTCTCCTTTGCATATTATTTGTTTGTAAAATATTTTCCTCTGTTTTTAAAAATATATTATTTTATATTCGTTGGTTTTTGGGAGTACCACTCTAATTCTGATTTTGATCCAGTATTGGATACAGCCTAGATGTCTCCCTTTGCGCCTTAGTGG
Organism: Flueggea neowawraea; assembly: GCA_948243855.1. NCBI lineage: Eukaryota > Viridiplantae > Streptophyta > Magnoliopsida > Malpighiales > Phyllanthaceae > Flueggea > Flueggea neowawraea. Next base: position 5,012 of record CAODLS011020076.1, read on the forward strand.
CTATGTATATGTCACGACCCATTTTCGAACCATGACCGGCGTACGAAGCGAATCGTCTATGGGAGCTCGGCCCATCTCGCACAAGCCTCAGAGAACAAAACACATATTCAAAACTATAACGAACGGATTTAAAATCATTGGAAAATATTTTAAAACCATTTAATGCGGATAATTAAATAGAAATTTAATTTTCTTAAAAACATAAGTTTTCATAGCAGAATAATAATAACTATTTTACAATTATAAAACATATAAAATGCCGAATAAATATGCAAAACCATACACTCACAAGTATTCTAGTGTGGAGCAGCTACAAATACAAATACTAGAGTTAAACAAAAGGGCATGACTACAACTTCAGAATACCTCACCTGATATAGATTTGTAGAAGATCACAGTCAACAAAATCACCTGAAAGATAGAAATAAACAGGGACAAAATAGAAACAAGGTGGTAAGAACCCAATGAGGAATGACATTTCAGAATGCCTCATACGTGCCTCACAAAGACAGTTTTAAAAACATTTTTAGAAAATACACATGCACATATTTACCCATTTACTAATAGTATTGTCATGACCCGTTTATGGACCATGATCGACGTACGAGACAGACCATCTCTAGGAGTCCAGCTCATCTCGCACAAGCCTCAGAGAATCAAAAACTCGACCCAAACCAATCATTTATCAAAACATTTGCAAATAAAAATGTTAATATGAAATCATATAAATATATATAAAATATATACATGTAACAAAATATAGGGTAAGTCTAACCAAATACAAAGTATGTATAATACTAATTAGAGAAATCCAAAAGACAAAATATTAACCCATTAACCCAACAACATCCCAGTACAGAGCTCTAAAACAAAAGGAGTAGCCCGAACAAGAGGGCATCACTAACCAAATAAACGAACGCCTCACTAAGTCAAGATGCCTAATGCTTGCTGAGTCAAAAGTTAACTTGTAAGATGGAAACATGATAAATAGAGAAAATAAAGGGGGTCGAAACTCAGTGAGGGACAACACTTCAGAATGCCTCATGCGTGCCTTACAAAGACTGGTTTGAAAACCGTTCAAAAACTAGCACAAACAGATATAAGGACAACATATATAAATATACACACTACATGCGTAGTACCTCTTCAAAAAGAACGTTTTGAAAACGTTTACACCCAAAGCAAACACATGCATACAATCAAAACGATACTAATAGTATCTGAGTAAAAAACAGAGTATATCTCAGAATAAAAAATAGAGTATAAGCCATATGGGACCAATAATAACGAGGTGGGATCTGCACCACCCAATCAAAGTAATCGTGGGCTCAGCCATTAACCATAAACAAATCATGTGTTGGGTCGGGACACATAGCTACTGACAACCCTGGTAGCTAGGTCATATCAAAGCATTGGTATACAAAAAGCCACATACCACATAGCATAGGCATCCCATATCAAAAACAAGATCATACTAATATAGTACCAAAAGCATAGTCATGCATATCAAAATCAAAAACAAAGAGGAGATATATAGTGTGTATATATATCAAGTTCAAAAACGAAGTAGCGAATATTTATTCACATAATCAATTTTATTAAATTAATCAATCCTTAGATTAGTCCAATTTCAAATATGTGTGTCGAATCACAACAAAAACAACTACAGTTTCAAGACACATCCTATGTATCTGAAGCTTCCATCCACTCACTTAGATGTCCAAGCTCTAATGGTCAGGCACCACTGATCGGCAACTGATGACGTTGATAGGAACAAGAAGCTGAAATAGAGATATCAGAAACAAAGCAAAGAGACACAGATACTATAGCTGTACTGAAATACGTGCACATGAATAGAAACTCAAGCACCCAAACGAAACCCCAAAAATCCATTTCCATTCTCAAATGTACAAAATCACATTTTGGCCCCTAGATGTCAAATATCACACATAGTTCTTAATAAAAAATTACACAAACCTTCCAATTCTGATTCAACCAATAGAAACCAGATCTAAACACCCACATTGGTGAATATCAACCTCAAGAACATGAATCTACAATTAAATCACCAAAAATAACTCAAACTTCTTTACAAATCACCGAAAATCCTTCCAAACCCTAACCCATTTATCCAACTCATCAAATCTGCCAATACCAAGCATAAATCAAGTATTTCTAACTCCAATCTATCAAGATATACTAGAAACAACTCCAAATCTAACAAAGAAATCATCAAAATATGGAACCCTAGCTCCAAACGGACCCAACTCTTCCAAACATAAAAACTCACCAAAATCGAAGCTAAATATTATCATTTCAACCTCAAACATCCATATTCTAACAACAAACAATCCTCATTTCAACATAAATGAAAGAATAAAAGCAAATTAAGAATTTTGACCATAAATCCTAGATGCTCAGATCATGTTCAAAAACAGAGAAAGAAGGGATTAAAGAGTGTTTCTTACCTCAAAAACCGAATTGGAAGAAAGGATAAGCAATAGGAGAGGAAGAGAAACGAATGGGGCAGTAATGTTGATGGATAAAGTGAGTTATAGTCGAAGAAAAGGGCAGATGGGTGTATTTATAGACCCACAAAGCCGAAACGTTGCTTTTCACTCAAAACCACCCAAAAAGAACACATCTACGTGCATAGTACCCCATCTATGGAAGCAGTTCCGCCTTCAACATGGATTGTAAATTCCACAACGCACGCAGTCAGCGTATCAGACGACTCTCGAATTCTCAGATCCAAAATCAACGTGGGTACCACTCACGCTGAGTACGTAGACCATTTCACTTCAATGCACGCAGAGCTTTTTAGCACACGCAGACAGGCTTCAACACATTTACGGTCCAACTCCAACATTGATCTACATGCGCAAAAACCCTCCAACACATACATATGACCTCTAATATTCCTTAAACACGTAAAACCACATCCAAACACATTCCAAACTCGAGAATGAAGATTCCTAACATCCTAAATCACCTCGAAACCAAACGAAATGCTACAAGATTCAGATTAGAACATGCGGGGTGTTACAAGTATACACTCGTAGACATACAAATAATCATTCAAAAATTCATTTAGAAAACGTTCACACAGATGAAAAACAACACACATACATGCTAAATGATCAAATACCAAAGAATAGATAAGGCATGCTACAGGCATACATACAGAGTCATATAGCATAGGCTATGCAAAACAAAACATATCTGATAATCATTGATCATACACCCGTATAATATTAAAACTTCTTTGGCTAGATTATATCAAAATAGATTAGCAACCTCAAGAGTCCAAACAAAACCCGACTCAAGAAGGCTAACAATTGACAGCCTTAGGGACTCAAAAATAGTACTTCGTCCACCCTAAGGGTCTTAAGGCTGTAATAAATAGAACGAATCTAAGTACATCCGCGAGTATTACAGTCCACGTGCTCCAAGAAGATATACCCATCAGACTACAATATCTTAATATACTGCAGGAAGATGAGCAACAACACAGACTCAACAAATCTGTTAAAAACCATAATATCCCAAAAGGGCTGACAAGGGACTAAAACAGAATCAAAGTCAATCGTGGACTCCTGCCATTGATTAAAATCAAATCGTTCGTGGACTCCGCCACTAATCCAAATCCAACCATATGTGGACTCTGTCACTAATCAAAACCAAACCATATGTGTACTCTGCCACTGATCAAAATCAAATCATGTGTCGGACCGGGACACATGGCTACCAACATCTCTAGTAGTTGGAATTTGTCAAGCATTGGTATCCTAAAGGCTATGTCCACCTCATAGCATAGGCGTCCCGAGTCAGAATTTTGTACCAAAAAATTATGCAATATTGTAAAACCAAAAGATATGCAAAATAAGTATTTATTTTTGAAAATACAAATATCTCCCCACGAAACATTTGTTTAGAAAAACATTCAAAAATCCAAATAAAATATTTGGTCCAAATATTTCAAAATTCTAAAACAAAGTACCTTTTTAAAGGTTATAGCAAAGATCAAAACATAATATTTATTTCAGAAATCATGCTCACAAAAATTTCCAAACTGATTTTCAACTAAGGTTTTCACGTAATCCGGATTCTAGGATTTACCGATCCATTAATCATTCTGATTTATATGCAAAGGTCTAGACACATCAAAAACGATATAGATTTATAAGACACAGGCTATGTGTCTGAAGCTGCCATTCATTCACCTGGATATCCAAGCTGAATGGCCCGATCACGCTCCGCCGGTGGCTGGCTAACCTTGCTGACCAGAACACGAAGTTGAAACTATTACAAAAACAGAATCAAAGATATGATGCTAGTACTGTGGCGTTACCAAAGATGCATTCAGTGCAAATGCTAACTCAAACTCTCAACAACGCTCGAAAACCCATTTCGGTCGAAGATCTAACACTCTTGGCCCAAAAATCGGAATATATGTAAAATTACAATTTGAACCCTGATTTTTTAGAAAATTATATTTTAGTCCCCGAGACCTCGTAAAATTACAAAATAGTCCTCAAGTTCCCAAAAATTATAAACAGGTCCTCTAAAAAATCAAAATTCCCAAATGATTCTTTGAACTCTCAGAATTTACAAAACTACCTTAATTCCTCAAAATTACAAATTTATTACCCAGTTTTTCAAAAATTTCAAATCTAGACTTCAAGTTTTCAAAATAACAATTCCAGACATTAGATTTTCAGAAATTACAAATCTATAATAAACTTTTCAGAAATGTACAAAACTATTAATGAACATAAATTTATTCTAAAAAATTCCAAGGTCTCAATTCCACCGACGAATATCGAAGCTAAAAACTCACATTAGTCGATCTCAACCTCAGGAACATTAAGCTATCAACAAATCAACCAAACAAACAACGATTTCGGCCAAAATCCACAAAACCTAAAACTAACCTTAACTCCATCAAAAACTCATTAAATATCTTGATTCTAAGATGGATTTATGTTAGTCTAACTTCCAACAACCATAATCTAACAACCTACAACATCCCTTTCCATAGAAACAATCAAAATCCAAAACCCACTTCATTTTCGACCTCAACAGAAAAATGAGAAATAAAAGTGTGAAAAATGTAGTAAAAATCAAGAGAGAAGTGTAATCTTACCTCAGATGATGTTAAGGAATGATGGGTGAAAAAAGAGAGAGTGATTTAGACGACATTGAAAGAGTTTTGAGTGAAATTGAGTGAAAATGACGAAGGGGTCAGGTTTTTGGGGTTATAAAGACAGACATATCAAAACGCACCGTTTCAGTGAAATAACAAAGCAATGTACATCATTCTCATGCACAACATACGTTAGCATCATCCACAACATACATTATACACCTTCAACGTACGTTGTGATGCATCCAATAGCCACGATTCCCGTGGAAACACAACACAATGTACGCCATTCTAAGTCAACATACGTTGATCATCCTTCCCCTAGATAACATACGTTGTGTCTTGATGATGCAAGTTTTTCTTTGTTTCCAGATGATGTACATTAAAATCAAGACAACGCATGTTGTGACCCTTCCAACCCACATACGTGATACTTCACACTTCAAAAGCCTCAGCAACACCTAAACCCTTGAAAAACAAAATATCCATAAACGAACATCAAACATCAATTCATCATCCAAATCATAAAATCATTATCGAAAATGCTCCAAAACTGAATCAAAATTGAACAACTAGCTACAGGAATCCAATCAGAACGGACGGGGTATTACATGAATCCAATTAGAACGGACGGGGTATATATATATATATATTTGTGGCTTAGTGGCTATAATTGCTTTAGTGGTCATACTCACCTGCACGACATTACTCGTCTTAATGGCTATATTTTGTGCCAATATGAAAAAACCCTCCAATTTTGGAATTTCTAATAAGCTAAAAGGGTTTTTTACTTATGTTCTGAAATTTTCAATAAAGCTTAAAAAGGTTTTTGGACTTTTGTTTTTAGGAACTTTTGATACATTAAAAGGTTTTTCGAAGGATTTCATTTTATTTCTAAAAGTATGCTAGCTTTGATAAAGCTTGAAATTGCTTTCGAAAGAATTTACTCAGTACCTGAATGTATGCATACATATTGTATGCTTCGTCTACGAACGGTTTCAAAATGGTTTTTGAAATGATACTACTTATATAGCGTGTATGCTTACAAAACGGTTTGTGTGAGGTCCTAAAGGCATTCTGAAGCATCATCCCTCACTAAGTTTTCTCACCCCATTTGTAATAAGCTTCCCGTTTTCATCAATTCTTTGCAGCGTTCTGACCAATTCTGATGAGGTGTTTGGTGGAATGTCATTCAATTGATAATGATCTTTGTTCATTTGAAATTTAACCCTTGAATGATTGAGATGATGTTTGGTAATGTTTGCATTTGTTTAAGATGATGCCTTTGTAATATTGGGTGTTGTTAGGTCCCGAGGATGATGGGATTCATGATTTTAAGTTGAATCTTGTTTGAGGAGTGATTTTGTGTGTGTAAAGATTGTTGGAAGCCATCTACATAGATAGTAGAGGAATCTACGCACGTTGGGCATGATTCAGGTTGGTTTGTGGGCTACGTATGCCATCTAAGTGCGTTGTAGGGAGAGCTACACATGTAGATCATGAACTAGGAATGATTCATGGGTTTTTCAAGACGTCTGCGTGCATGGAAAAGAGTTCTATGCATGTAGATATTGATCTAGATTGAGTCGAGAGTTGTTGAACGCTATTTACATATGCTGTGTAAGTATCCATGCACGTTGAACTTCTTCTACATGCGCAGGTGATGCACTATACACATTGATGTGCCCAAGAATGCTGAAAATGAGCAAAATGTTGCATTTTGACCTGTCAGCAAGTTAAGTTCGAGCATCGGCGTCCCTCTGGATTGATGCAGCAGCTACCCATTCCAGAATGGAAGTGGGATCGCATCACTATGGACTTTGTAGTTGGATTGTCTAGGACATCTTCGGGATATGACTCCATCTGGGTTATCGTGGATCGATTGACCAAGTCAACACATTTTTTCCCTTTTAAAATGACATATGAAGTGGCACGCCAAGATAAGTTATATATTGACAAGATTGTATATTTGCATGGTGTGCCATTCTCTATCGTGTTAGATAGAGGACCTCAGTTCACCTCACAATTTTGGCGTAAACTGCAAGAAGAGTTAGGTACTCGATTGGATTTCAGTACTGCTTTTCATCTGCAAACTGGTGGTTAGTCCGAGCGCACGATTCAGACATTGGAAGATATGTTAAGAGCGTGTGCTGTGGATTTTGCAGGGAGTTGGGATTCTCATTTGCCTCTAGTGGAGTTTGCGTACAATAACTCGTATCATTCGAGTATCGAGATTTCACCATAGAAGGCGTTGTATGGTCTGAAGTGTAGATCTCCACTATGTTGGGCCGAGGCTGGTGAGAGGGAGCCACTATGGCCAGATCTTATCTTAGAGACTACTAAAAAAGTCGGGTTAATCCAACAGAGGATCCAAACTGCTCATAATCGTCAGAAGAGTTACGCAGATCCAAAGCGTAAATATTTAGAGTTTGCGTTTGGTGACCATGTATTTCTCAAGGTATCGCCAACGAAGAGCGTTATGAGATTTGGGAAGAAGTGCAAGTTGAGCCCAAGATACATTGGCCCATTTGAGGTTATCGACTGAGTTGGGGTCGTGGCTTACGAGTTGGCACTACCGCCCCAGTTTCCTTATGTTCATCCAGTGCTCCACGTATTGCTTCTGTAGAGGCATGTCTCTGATCTGTAGCATATTCTAGTGCCACAGTCGGTCGAGGTTAAACCCGATCTGTCATATGACGAGGCCCTAGTCCGGATTGTTGACCGATAGGTCAAGAGACTCCGGAACAAAGAGATTGTTTGGGTAAAGGTGATTTGGAGGCACAATTATATTGAGGAGGAGTGGCATAGATATCCACACCTTTTTGTCTATGCAGATTCGTAGGTTAGTACCTTTTTATCTCTATCTCTGTTCATGCATATTTCATTTCTATTCTGCATACTCTGTGCATTTTGCATATTTGGGATCGAGTGAGTTAGATACCTAAGATGTGTCCATGGAGTCCTGAGGTTAGGATTACTCTTGGGCATTAGACTCGATGTCTGTTGAGGGAATTGTCGAGTTGGTCTTCTTTTAGAGTCCTAAGTTCGTATGTTTGAGGTAGTAGCATACTCTGGTACCAAAGGTGGTATTAGTTGAAGTTAGCTCTGACTTAGTTGCTTGGAAATTCGGGGACGAATTTCTTTTAAGGGGGGAAGTATGTAATATCCCTTCTGTTCTGATCGAAATTCGATGGTATTCTGTCTAAACTTCATAGTAATTCAGGGTTTTGAGGTGTTAACTTTGATTGAGAATGTTTGGAGGTGGTGTTGTGCGTTCAAGTCACGTTGAAGGTCATCTGTGTGCGTTGAGGATCGTTCTACACGCATAGATTGATGTCACAGGATCATCTATATGCGTAGAGAATAGTACTACGTGCGTAGATCGATGTCTGAGTCGGACTGTGAACATGCCTATGCACGTCTGCGTGCGTTGGAGGACCCTATGCACGTTATTCAAACTTGAATCGTGAGAGAGCATGGTGATCTATCTGCATAGCATATGGTAGAACACACGTTGATCCTAGATCTGAGAGGGAGAGGTCACCAGATCTACTGGCTATGCATGCAGAAGCTTCATCTACGCACATAGAACTTGGTCAACGTGCGTAGAGAGAGGAACAACGCATGTAGATTAGCCTATTCTGGGCGACTTAAGTGAAATGCCACGTCTCAGTTCGAGGGTTTATAAATACACCCACCCACTTCTCTCTTTTGTCATAACTTATCTCAACCACCAAAATTACTCTCTCATCTACTTCTCTACACTCTCCATCACTCATCAGTACTTCCGTTTCCATTCTTAAGGTAAGAAACATCCTTAAATCTCTTCTTTTCTTCATTATTTCTTCACATTTGTTCATCTAGGGATTTGAATGAATTTTGGGGTTTTGTTCAGATCTTCCTTTTCTATTGTAAAGGAAGTTAGATATGGGTAGATTATGGTTGTTTAAGGTTGTAACCATGGGATTCTACCTTCGGTTTTAGGAAATTTCATTTTTGAACGAAATGGGTTTATTTCGAGTTAGGGTTCTGGATTTTGATGGATTTTTCGACAAATATGAAGTTGTTTATGATGTATTATGATTGATTGGAGTTAGAAATACTTGGATATTGAGTTGAGTGTTGAGATATGATGTTTGGAGTCTATGGGTTCAAGAAATCTGAAAATAAGGGTTGAGATTCTTGATGATTTTGAGGTTGTTTATAGGATTTGAGGCTAGCTCCTTGCTTAGGAGGCTGATTGCAACAATGTGGGTGATTGTTCGCTCGAGAGTTGATCAAATTGAGAGTTTAAGTATTTTGGCATAAGTTTCCGGTACTACATAGAGTTAAATGACATTTACATTGCATGCATACATTAAGTACTGCCACAGTACCATATATTGATGTTTTGTTGTGTTGTATATGCTACAGCTTCGTGTGCCTGCCAGCACGAGCAGTCACCCACTAGCGGTGTTTGACTGGGTCCTCAGGATTGGACACCAGGTGAGTGAAATGGCAGCTTCAACCACATAGGTTGTGTCTTCAAATTTAGTATGTTTTTTTGATATGTCAGGCTATAATCTTAAATTGGACTAATAATTATCGGGTTAATTAATAATTGGGATTATATGATTATTAATAACCAATGTTTTGCACTGGAAACTTAAAATATATATATGGTTATATATATATATATATATATAAGAGCATTTTGTATAAGATGGAATAAAAAAATCTCTGATATACATGATTGTCTGTGAAATACTATGTATATAACACTTTGATATGGATACACCTAGCTACGAGGTACATAGCCTTTGTCAAGACCCTAGTTACTGGAATAATGGGGTGACCGTATATTCGGCCAGATATACGCTTTAAAGCAGTCATGTGACAGAGTCCACACTGCTATTATGGATATTAAATTAGTCCCGTACTATGAATCCACAAATATATATATATATATATATATATATATATATATATATATATATATATATATACTGTCTGAATGCATGTTGTATGATCGAGATGCGAATGTTTTGGATATATATATATTAATGGTTTTCTTTTACTTATAAACGTTATAAATTGGGTAGATGTATGTACACTGAGGCTTGTGCGGGACGGGCCGGGCTCCTATAGACGGTTCTCCTCATACGTCAGTCACGGCTCGACTTTGGGTCGTGACAATGATTGTTTGAGGTAAGATCGTCCTTTCTTTCCTCTTATTTCATCATTTGCACGCATTAATCTCGGAATCCCTTTTTGGACGAATTTGCATCTAGGGTTCGAATTTGATGTTTCTATTGGAATGGATGTTAGATATTGATTGTTTATGGTTGTGTGAGGTTAGATTAACATGAATCAAACTTTGAATCTAGAGATTTGAGGAGTTATTGACTAGGGTAGGGTTTGGTTCGGGTTTGTGAAGATTTTTGATAATTTTAAGTTGTTTTTAAGAAACCAATCATAGATTTGAGTTCCTGAGACTTGTATGGGTGATTGAAACTAATTCTTATCTGTTGAATCGAGAAAATGACTTTTTTGGTAATTTTCCCATAGGGGATACACTTGATATTTTCAAGTTTAGGGTTAAAATTTAGTTTCTGAATAATTTGTGGGTCGATTTGATAATTGAAATTCTTTGGGAATTGGGTCACAAATTTTGAACAGTTTGGAGTTTGAATTGTAATACTACATCAAGGTTCGAATGTCGACGAGCGATAGACTTTCAATTGAAATAAGATTTTGGACGTCGATGGCGTTTGAGTCTGTATTTGCACTTTATGCATCTTCTATATTATCACAATCACTGTTTTTGATATGTTTGTAAAATAATATGCTTCAGATCAGTTCGATTTTTGAGGCACCAACCATCGACCGGTGGTCAGTGATTCGGAGTTTGGAAGCTCGACATCCAAGTGAGTGGATGACAGCTTCAGACACAGCCTATGTCTCAAAATTATTATTTTTGTTGTGTTTTGACACATATTTTGAAATTAGACTAATCTAAGGATTGGTTAAATTAATAATCTAATTTTGTGAATTAATATTCAAACTTTGTTTTTGGAAATTGATATATACATATGTATATATCCTCTCTATGTTTTGATTATGATCTGTATGCTTGTTTTATGTACCATATTTTGAGATTTTAATACATTTTTCTGTAACCAGTATTTGCCTGAATTTTCGAATATCGTTTCGAAATAAAGATTTTGTTTCTAATATATATATATATATATATATATATATATATATATATATATATATATATATTTGAATTATGAAATTTGCTTTGGAAATCGGTAATTTGTTTTTGGAATCTTGATATATAAGTTATACCTTATATGTTTCTCTTTGGTTTTGATATACTTGGTCTCATGACCATATGGTTTTGGATCTAATTATACTATATATATGTTTTGGAGACGGGACGCTTATGCTACGAGGTGTGTAGCCTTTGGTATACAAATATTTTGAGAAAGCTCAGCTACTGTGGTGTGTCAGTAGCCATGTTTTCCTGATTAGGCACATGATTTGATATTGATAGAGGCAGAGTCCTCATCACCATTAGTGGCGGGTCCACAACACCTCATGATTAGCAGCACAGTCCATATCACATTTACTTTAGTCCCCTATCTATGATATATGCTTTGACTCTGAAGTGATATTGTTGTTGTTGTTGTTCTTATTGTTGTTGTTGTTATTATTACTATTATTATTATTATTCTTCTTCTTCTTCTTCTTCTTCTTGTCGTTGTTGTTATTATTATTATTATTATTACGTGACAAACCATTTGACTCTGGAATTTCTAAAAAGTTAGAAAGGTTTTGAGCTTTGTTTCTAAAACTCTCGATGACAGTTTGAAAGGATTTTTTATTTATGTTCTGAAGGTTTTTGTTTTGGAACTTCTGCTAAGATAAAATGTTTTTTGAAGAGCTTTTCTATGTTTTTGAAAGCATCTCAGCTTTGGTTTATTTTGAAAATTTTCCTGAAAGATTTTGCTTAGTTTCAGCAATGTTTTTGTGCATACTGTGTGTTTTGGTTGAGAATATTTTCGGAACGTATCTTTGAAAATATACTATGTATGTAGTGCGTATATGTATGTATACTTTTGATACCTGCATGTGGTATTTTCGAACTGTTTTCAAAACAATCTTTATGAGGCACGTATGAGGTAATCTGAGGCGTTATTACTCACTGAGTTCTTACCCCCTTTCTTTGTTTTGCCTCTGTTAAATTCTACCTTTCAGGTGATTTTGATCATTGGCATTCTCTGCTCAGTGAGGCGTTGTTTGGCTTGGTAGTGAAAGCCCTGCTAATCAGGCCCCGTTTGTATGATTTGTTAGATGCTCCATACTAGGCTTCTGCGGGTTTTGTTATTGTTTCTGTCATTTCAAATGTTTTTAATTTGAAATATTTTCCGCATTTGATATTACATATGTTTTGTTTTATTAAATAGGGTTTAAACCTTTATTTGATTTTGTTATTTATTTGAATATGATTTTTAGGTAGAAGTTCTGTACTTTGAGGGTTGTGCGAGACGGGCCGGACCCCCATAGACGGTTCATCTCGTACGCCGATCATGGTCCCGTGAATGGGTCGTGACAAAGGTGGTATCAGAGCCCTAGGTTTTTGTAAGTCTGGGGTTGGTGTGGAGCTTAGGTATATTTGATCGAGTCTATGTGATTTGCTTCTATATACCTTTTGATCTTTGGTTTGATATTGTGGCGATCACTTGCGTTTTGACATTTGCATGTACGCTTCGTTTGCTTGTTCTGTTAAAAAATGCATTATTGGCATAAGAGAGTTAGAGAGGCCACTAGGTGACGATTTGCCAAAGCCGCCAGTTAGTCGAATGAGGATCAGGATGATTCACCAGATATGCCAGAGGTTGCAGTTTCAGCACCTCAGTCTCAACCACTATCTATGATTCAATTAGATATGTGTGGGCATCTTGTTCATGTCCTTGAACATTTTGAACGATTCCTTTCTTGTCAGGTAGCCAGAGGTTAGCCAGTAGTAGCTGCTCCGACAGTTGCATGATTGCATCTGAAATCGATTCCAGTAGCCATTTGATAAGCTTTCTAAAACTTGAGCAAACGAGATTTAAAGGTAAGATGGGAGAGGATCCACAGAATTTTATCATGGTATTATATTGTTCTTTTGATGCTTTAAATTACACTGATGACTCCGAGAGGGTCATATATGTGGCATTTCTTTTGGATGGTCGTATACCTTTGTGGTGGCAAAGTTCCAGAAGGAAAGGAGTATCTTCTGGGCAGAGTTTAGGAATGAACTTATGTTGTCCGTTCTTCCTCGTAGTATTAGAGTTAAGGAAGCATATGAGTTTAGTGCTATTCATCAAGAGGAAGGGATGTTTGTGACTGAACATGAGGAAATGTTCAGAGAACTTAACTAGTTTGGGCAAAATTTCAAGTTCTCCTCAAGAGTATAGAATTAGTATGGAAGTAGTCAGAATGTCAGTTTGGGGCAACTGAACAGTTACCTAGAATTTCAAGCTACGACTTGGAGCTCTAGAGGTGTAGGCAAAGGCCAATCCCTTTGGTGCAGTGTTTGTAAGAGAAAACATCTCGGACAGTGTGCAAACCAAAGTGTCATCGCTATCTTCATAAGCAGCCAGGTCTCACGATAGCCAAGTGTCTTAACTCTGGTATTTCTTCTATCTCTGTACTTCAGTACATGTATTCCTTTGAAACTCTAAGAACTTTTGCACGTTTTGGCATAGGTTCTTTTGAACTTCTGTGTATCTTTGCATACATTTGTTTTTAGATCTTTTGAACTTTGCATATGCTTATATGCATTTCCTTTGATTCTAGTATGATATCTCTATTTGTTGCAATATCCTTTTTGCTATGTCTATTTATTAGGATATCCTGTTGGGGAAATCTGTTAGAGATACCTTATTTCTAATAATCAAATGTAGTCAATTCAGTGACATGAGAATTTGTTAGTTTGCTAACTGATGATCGGTTTTGGTTCACTATGAGAATTTGAAGTATATGGTAGTGATTCAGATGATGAGGGAATGATTTTTTATGATTATGAAATGTATTTGGCGTTGGTGTTTGAACGAGTCTCAATGCTCGAAAGTGAACTCGTAAGACATACCAAGAGTGTGAGACTTCTTTGAAATGTCTTCCAAGGAAATTTTTAGGACTTTGTCTTGTACGAGCGATGGAGTTTATGATTGAAGTGGGACTTGGTGTACATCTGAAGTTGAATTTGTATGAATTGATCTGGGCAAGTAGAGTTTCCGAATGTTGGAAAGTGTTTGGCAAGTGGGGACAATGCTAGATTTACACTAGGCTCCAGAGATTTTACGGTGTATTCGATACATTGAGAATCGACAAGGATGAACAATGTGATTAAACGTGGTTCGGAGTGAATTTGAAATTTATGAACTATGTTCCTTATAAGAATAGGTGGAAGGTCTGTCTGGTAGACAACTGAGGATGTTGTGACCTTTGCTTAATAACATTGTTTGATTGGATGAGTGGAGTTGGGCTCAGAAGTAAGTGTATCATCTGATTTTCAAGATCAATCTGATTTGACTTTAAGGGTTGAACCTCAAAAGTGTAATTTCTTTTGGTTTTTTACTCTATTTCCTTTGGCAACATTTGATTTGTTGCATTCTATTTGCTCTGTTGAACACTAGCAGTTATTCCTTTCTACTCTGCATATTTGTGTAATTACTAAGGCTTCTGAAGTTTGATCTTTGACCAGTGTCTGATGTTTGTTCTTCCGACACAGGACTTTCGAAGCTTTAGAGATATGTTCTTTGTTCTTTTGTACCATTGGGTATTCTGCGACTTCGCAATTTGATTCTTCTATCAATTGGGATAAGGCCCAAATTGTTCTCTGTTGAGCCATCAGTGGATATGTCAATTGTTGGTTTCCATAAAGTATAAGTCGGTATCGATTTTCTTTGTATATGCATTTCTTGTATATTCTGGCTTTGTTTACGCATATTTGGGTTTGAACGCCTTAGGGTGTTGTTTTGTTGGATGCGGTGTGGACGACCGCACTTGGTTGATTCTGAAAATTTGTAAGTCAGTATTATTTGTTTCTGCATATGTGTTCTTTGGTATCTTCTGTTTTTTTTCTTGCATAGTTGTTTTGTCTCTGTCTTAGATTGCATATCTTGGTACGAGAGAGCTAGCATGTTAGTAGGGTGCTAGTTGCACTCTACGTGGTTTGATATAATGATAATTTTAGGATTCATATTCTGATGTGGAGAGCTAGTTTCAATTTTTGAATTGGGAATTTGGACATATGGCTAGATTGAGATTCTAGTTGTATTAGTGATTTTGGTAAATCTCTGTAATCTCTCTTTGATCTGAATCTTTTGAAAATTCGAGGATGAATTTCTTTTGGGGAGGAAGAATGTAATAACCCTCCCATTTCAATCAATTCTTTGCAACGTTCTGAACAATTCCGACTTGGTCTTTGGTGGAACGTCATTCGATTGATAATGATCTTTCTTCATTTAAAATTTGATCCTTGAATGATTGAGATGATGTTTGGAGTGTTTGAGAATGTTTGCATTTGTTTAAGATGATTCCCTTGTAAGATTAGATGTTTTTAGGTCTCGAGGATGATGGGATTCATGATTTTAAGTTGAAATCATGTTTGAGGAGTGATTTTATGCGCGTAGAGCTTGCTGGAAACCATCTATGTGCATAGTAGAGGAATCTAAGCACTTTGGGCATGATTCAGGCTTGTTCGCGGGTTGTGTAGGCCGTCTACATGCATTGTAGGGAGAGCTAAACACGTAGATCATAAACTGGGAATGATATGTGGGTTTTCAAGACTTCTACGTGCGTTGAAGGGAGTTTTGTGCACGTAGATGTTGATCTAAATTGAGCTGAGAGTTTTTGAACGTCGTTTATGTACGTTGTGTAAGTATCCATGCAAGTTGAACTTCTTTTACATGCGTAGACAATGTACTACGTATGTTGATGTGCCCAGGAATGCTGAAAATGAGTGAAACGTTGCATTTTGGCGAGATGGGTCTGTAAATACCTCCTCACCCGACCTTCGTCTCTCATTCATCATTTTCACTCTCTCTCACTCTCAGATCGATTCTCTCACTTTTCCTTTGCTTCCTTAATGTTCCTAAACATCTCTGGAGGTAAGATCAAGCTCCTAACCTCTTCATTTCATCCATTTTATGCATTTGATTTCTGAATCTCATTTTGGTCCGATTTGATTTAGGGTTTCTAATTTTGAGTGATTCTGTTGAGATGGATGTTGGAGGTTGTTAGATGATGATTGTTTGATGTAAGATCGTCCTTTCTTTCTTCTTATTGTTTGATGTAAGATCGTCCTTTCTTTCCTCTTATTTCATCATTTTCATGTATTAATCTCGGAATTCCTTTTTGACTGAATTTGCATCTAGGGTTTTAGATTTGATGTTTCTGTTGGAATGGATGTTAGATATTGATTGTTTATGGTTGTGTGAGGTTTGATTAACATGAATCAAGCTTTCAATCAAGAGATTAGAGACTTTATTGACTGGGCTAGGGTTTGGTTAGGGTTTGTGAAGATTTTTGATGATTTTAAGTTGTTTTTTAGAAACCAATCATAGATTTAAGTTCCTGAGGTTGAGATCAACTTGTATGGGTGTTTGAAACTGATTTTTATCAGTTTAATCGAGAAAAGGGATTTTTGGGTAATTTTTCCATAGGGGCTAAACTTGATATTTTACAAGTTTGGGGTTAAAATATAGTTTCTGAACAATTTGTTGTTTGATTTGATAATAGAAATATCTTGGGTATTGAGTCATAAATTCTGGATAGTTTGGAGATTGAATTGTAATACTACATTGAGGTCCGAATGTCGACAAGCGATAGACTTTCGATTGAAATAAGATTTTGGGCGTCGATGGCATTTGAGTTTTGCACTTCATGCATTTTCTTTATTGCCACAGTCACCGTGTTTTTGATCTGTTTGTAAAATACTTTGTTTCAGCTCAGTTCAGTTTTCGAGGCGACCAACCATCGGTCGGTGGTCAGTGATTCGGAGTTTGGAAGCTCGGTATCCAAGTGAGTGGATGACAGCTTCAGACACACAGGCTGTGTCTCGAAATTATATTGTTTTTTGTTGTGTTTCGACACATATTCTGAAATTGGACTAATCTAAATATTGACTAAATTAATAATATGATTTTGTGAATTAATATTCAAACTCTGTTTTTGGAAATTGATATATACGTATGTATATATCCTCTCTCTCTGTTTTGATTCTGATCTGTATGCTTGTTCTATGTACCCTATTTTGGGATTTTAATACTTTTTTGTAACGAGTATTTTCCTGTATTTTCGAATATCTTTTCAAAATAAAGATTATATTTCTGAAATATATATATATATATATATATATATATATATATATTCAAATTATGAAATTTGCTTTGGAAATCGGTCATTTGTTTTTGGAATCTTGATATATAAGTTATACCTTATATATTTCTATTTGGTTTTGAAATACTCGGTTGTATGAGTGTTTGGTTTTGGATTTAATTATACTGTATATATATTTTGGAGATGGGACGTCAATGCTACGGGGTGCATAGCCTTTGGTATACCAATGTTTTAAGAAAGTCCAGCTATTGGGGTGTGTCGGTAGCCATGTTGTCCTGACTAGACACATGGTTTGATATTGATAGAGGCAGAGTCCTCATCACTATTAGTGGCAGGTCCACAACACCTCGTGATTAGTGGCAGAGTCGATATCACGTTTGTTTTAGTCCCCTATCTATGATATATGTTTTCACTCTAAAATAATAATAATATTATTATTATGCCTATGTGGCAAACCATTTGACTCTAAAATTTCTAAAAAGTTAGAAAGGTTTTGAGCTTTGTTTCTGAAACTCTCGATAACAGTTTGAAAGGATTTTCGATTTCTGTTTTGAAGGTTTTTGTTTTGGAACTTCTACTAAGATAAAATGTTTTCTGAAGAGCTTTGTTTTGTTTTTTGAAAGCATCTCAGCTTTGTATTATTTTGAAAATATTGCTGAAAGATTTTGCTTAGTTTTAGCAATGTTTTTGTGCATGCTGTGTGCTTTGGTTGCGAACATTTTCGAAAAGTATCTTTGAAAGCCTACCATGTAGCATGTATATGTATGTATACTTTTGATACCTGCATGTGGTATTTTCAAAATTTTTTAAAAACAGTCTTTATGAGGAACGTATAAGGTAATCTAGAGTGTTATCCCTCACTGGGTTCTTACCCCCTTTATTTGTTTTGTCTCTGTTAAATTCTACCTTTCAGGTGATTTCGATTATCGACATTATTTTCTCAATGAGGCGTTGTTTGGCTTGGTAGTGAGAGCCCCTCTGATTGGGCCTCATTTTTATGATTTGTTAGATGCTCCACACCGTGTTTATGTGGGTTCTGTTATTGTTTCTGTCATTTCAAATGTTTTTAATTTGAAATAATTTTCGCATTTGATATTACATATGTTTTGATTTATTAAATAAGGTTTAAACCTTTATTTAATTTTTTAATATGATTTTTGTGTAGAAGTTCTATACTTTGAAGCTTGTTCGAGATGGGCTGGGCTCCCATAGACGGTTCACCTTATACACCGGTCATGATCCTAGGAATGGGTCGTGACACCCTCCCCTTAACATTTTTCTAGTAAATTAGAATTTTGTTTATTGGATCGTCAGCACTCAGTGAATAGTCCAGTTTGGTAGTGAGTACCCTTTTAATTGGGCCCCAATTTGTACATTTGTTAGATGCTCCACACTAGGTTCTTGTGGGTTATGTTTTTGTTTTTGATAATACAATGAATCCAAATGATTTTATTTTGATATATTTTTTGCATTTGATATTATAAATGTTTTATCTTACTAAATGAGGTATTGGGCTTTTGTTAAATACTGTTTAATGATAAATCTGAATATGAATTTGGGTAGGAGTTCTATACTCTAAGGCTTGTGTGAGATAGGCAAGACTCTCTTAGACGGTTTGTCTTGTACGCCAGTCATGGTCCGAAAACGGGTGGTGACAATGATCATCTTTTTCTCTATATATAACTTGGATATCTCATATTGAACTTCAGGTATGTTCTTTTTGTGTTCTTGCTTTTATACGAATTTTATTCATTATTTTTATGCATTATAAATTATTTTAATGTATATATTTTACACTTGTATGCTCAAAGTTCTTTTTGTATTGATTTTCACGAGAACGAGATTCATATTACGAAACAGGGATGGATGCGAGACTTTATTACTTACGCTACTACTCTTCCCTAGGTCCCTTTTTTGTTTCTCTCTATCTCTGTATCTCAAAAATATTGTAAGAAGCATTCTAAAATAGTGTGTTTTGTGTTTTCATAGGAGAAAGGATTGAGTGAAATCCCTCTCAAGGCTATCGGAAGAGCCATAAGCAAGACTATAATGATTGCCGAATTAATTAAGGAATTGATTTAGGTTTTAATGATTTGTTTTCTTTAATTGATGACTAAAAAGAAGAAATCGAAAATTTTTAATGTTTTTTTAATTATCAGAGGAGAATTCAAGGTCTTCATCAGAATACGATTATTGGCTCAACGAATATAACTAACATATGGGAACCGTTAGAGGAAGGACTTCTTCCGTAAGAGAGTTTGATTGAGTTGCCTTAAGTGTGTAGTTTGATATGTTGCGATGACGGAACTTTCATTGTTTTGCTTTTGTTATGTAGGTTGGAGACTACTCCTAATTTATCAGTTATAACTATTACTTTGTCTAAAAGAAACTTGACACGTCCTCCACTTGATATGTTTTGAAATTTAGGTTTTTGTGGCCTTTAAGGTTCATCTATCTAATGTTTGTTTGCTTTGAATAAGTTTTTAATCTGCTACATTGCTTTGTGCTCGTAATTCTTCGAGTCCTTAACATCAAAAGAAGATTATGGCAATTCTTTGGTCATTATAATTGAAAAGAAGCAAGCCACTAAGATCTTATTACATGGAGTTCTTATTGAATAATTCATTAGTTTGTTGTAAATTAAAAAAATTATTTATATATTTTGTAATTGAATGAAATTTTTATATAAAGTCTGTGTTTATTAAAATTAAAATAAAATAATATTTTAAATATAATTATTCAATAATTTAATAAAAATGGGTATCACGTGCAACACAAGTATATAAAAAGCTAATATATATAAAAGAAAGAGAGACCCTCGTGGATTCCTCTTAGAAGACATTCAGTCGTGGAATATTTCACGGCTGAATGTTAGATTTGTTATGGAGAACCCTGCCGTCCAGAGTCCACATGGTCATGCTGAAGAGCTTCCAGATGCAGATGTTGTGCTTTGACATGGTCATGTCAAAGTTCCAGACGATTATCCGGATGGGCATGTGAAAGAGGATTCTAGGACAAAGCTTCAAGACCAGCGTGGTTCCAGTCCAATTAACATGCCTCCAGAACCTATAACAAGGTCTCGATCCAAGAAGTTGCAACAAGGACTGATCCATCATCTACAAGGCTTGGTGACTAAGGCTAGTGAAGGATTACAAGGCCACCAAAGTCTTGGAATAATTTCAGCTTAAGTCCAATACAACTTAATTCAAATTCAAGTCAATAATGGGTTTAATTAGGTGTATTTTTATTGGGCTGGCCGAATTTATTTTGGCATAAATTAATTGACTATTTTTATGTATTTAATTTTATGACAAGTAGCATATAATTAGGAGTCTTATTCTATAAAGTAAAGCTATTGTAAGGCTATTTAAATACTCTTAGCCGAATTGGTGAGGGGGCTTTTGATGAAATTTTAACCTAAAAGCTGAATGCTTTTGTCTTTGTGTTCTTGCATAGAATACATGTCTTTAAGGAACATTCAAAGAGCTTGATCACCTTCTTGTGGAGTATTTCGAAATTGGAATTCTGAAACGAGTTTTCTTTATTCTAATTCCTTGATCATTCACCTAAGCAACCTGTTTTCTAACCGTTCTTGGGGGTTGAAACTGAATTGTTGTTGGGGGTTTTCACGTTAATGTGTTAGGGGTCCGAATACTCAAGGGGTTCTCAAGCTTATTCGTGGAGGTTCCCATATCATTTGGTATCAGAGATTTGTCTCTAGATCATGTCTTATCTTTGCAAATTTTCGTTTCTTTGATTCTGAAATTTAGTGTGTTCTTTTTGTCTTTGAATTCGGTTTGTCTTAGTCCTTTGTGCGTCGTGCTTGTTCTTGCGTTTTATTGTTCTCTTTGATTGAATCATTTTATTTGCAATCTGAACTTGTTAAAAAAAAATTATTGTATTTTCTTTTAGCATCTGTGGTTGAGGAGTATAAAAAAAAGGAGAAAAAAAAGACAAAGAAGAAGAAG
Source organism: Flueggea neowawraea (assembly GCA_948243855.1). NCBI lineage: Eukaryota > Viridiplantae > Streptophyta > Magnoliopsida > Malpighiales > Phyllanthaceae > Flueggea > Flueggea neowawraea. The sequence continues at coordinate 26,501 of CAODLS011020076.1, forward strand.
AAGAAGAAGAAAAAAACAAACGAGCCAAAAAAAAAGAAGAGAATTGGAAAAAAATTGGATGCTTGCGTGATTGAGTCAAATTGAATCTCTAATTCCTAATTCATATCTTAGCAAATCTTGTCCTATTTGAGTGGAAAATTGCGTGTGATACATTGATTACTTATTAAGGAATATTGCAATCTTGACCGAACTGATTTTCTTTCCAAACCTACTTCCTAAATTGGCTTATTTACTACTTTGGTTGGGTTGATTTACGGTCCAATTCTGCGTTGGTTTCTTTATTTTTATTTTTTCATATGTCTTTTGCATCTATTTGAGTTTTCTTAATTTTTGCTTCTTACATGTTACATTAATTTTTCTTTAACCAATTTGCCTCAAACTTGTTTTTGCTCATTTAATTTCAGAAAAATTCCACACATTACAAGCTTTTTGAATTTGTTTCTAAAAGTGTGATTCACCCAAGAACATAAAAGAAATTAGCTAAAGTGGTGTGAGGAAAACCTTGAGTGTATTCATTAATTGAGCTAAACACGAGTGAACATCCCCCATCTTTGAGTGCAAACACGTGAGGGAGTGCTTGTGAGGTCCTTGAATTATTGCATCTAACTTTTATTTG
>CAODLS011020118.1:0-16943 GCA_948243855.1 Flueggea neowawraea
ATTATCTGTTCATAATGCAAAACCCACACATGTAAGAGATTGTCTATTAACTTCATGAAACGAAGAACTTCTCAAAAGTCAAAACCTTCGGTTATTTCTGATATATGGAGGTAAGGGAAATAAAATTAAATAAATTAGATAAGAAAAAATAAACTATATATCTGCGTTCATTTGATTAATTTTCTTTTAATCCGTGAGGGATTAAAGTTCACTTAAGGAATTTTTTTTTCTTTTGATAATTTTAATTGCTCTTAACAAAGATTGAATCTACGACTTTTTAGTTTAAGAAAATTTTAGACTTTAAAGACTCAAAATTGTGATCTTGTTCAAGTTCTCAATCCCAATTAACATTTGAGCTCCTCCTCTAAGTTCAAAACTTATATATGTAGAAATTTTTAAGTTCAATTGTGAATTTTTCTGCTTGCAAAAGTTTCACTTGATGAAAAATCTATTTTTGGTTGATTTCATGCCTATATTTATTCTCTCAGATTTGTTCTGACGAGAGACCGAATTCACGATCTATTCAAGTTCATTGATAGAATTGCCCTGGCTAATGGTGTGAAATTCCTCGGCACTGGTTAAATAGGGTTTGATTGAAATTATTGGTTCAGTTATATTCCAAATAGTATTAAATAGAATGGAAACAGCATGGTCAACAAGTCAATAAAGAACACCGTCAAAAAAAAAAACAAGCCAATAAAGAACGGAGAGCTTTAGTAAAGCTGGGGGCCTATTAAATTCTGAATGTATGGGAATGAGAGAGTGGCTACCAGAGCCACAGTCGCAGACAACCTGACCACACCACTGGAGGCTTTAATACTTAGCCATGCACATCTGGTCTAAGCTTAATCCACCACAGAGGCATGCATGTTGGACCTCAAAATTTTAATCCAACCACATAAAAAAAAAACGATTTTCATGACAAACAAAGGATGTTATTGTGTTATTAGCATAATGGAACTGCAGTCTCTACCACCAAAGTTGAACGTTTATATCTCAGTAGTGTTTGTTGTATTAAAAAAAACGATGATAAAAGACAAAAGTGGAAAAAAAAAAAAAAGAAAATATTCATTAGCAAGAAAAACCACAAAGAAATTAGGGAAAAAAAAAAGTTACCAGTAGACTGAAGTGGTTTCCTGGTGAAGGAGGTGTCGCTATAATTCTGCTTTGAAAAGATTGGTCTTTTAATGCCAACTTCACCAGCAGCAGCTTCTAAGTGAAATAATTCGGCCACTGCATTCAATTTCAATTGTAATTAATATCTTTGTTTTCAATTTAAATCCATACCCACCTCCTACTTTAACTTTTATCCGATCACCCACTTCCCAAGAAATCAATTCTATATTCTTGGCAAAAAAAAACAAGAAATCAATTATATATAGTCATAAGCAGAAGACAAGAAAAATAAAAGAAGATAGAAGTAGAGGACGTACCATGCATGAATAATACAATTATACAGTAAGAAATTTGAGAGCATATTTGGCTCCAATTAAGTGGGAATCAAGCTTAAAAATTTGAGGCATTAATTCAGGAATATTTGAGGGATGTTTCTTATCTTAATTTTTATTTTTCATTGGGAAAAAGCAAAACAACAACGGCAGTCCAACGTTGCCGATATCTAAGCACTCCACAAGAATCGCAGTTTAATTATACTTGTCAATGCATGCATACTATGTTTTCTTTAAAACAAATGTTAAAAAATGCATTATAAGTGTATATTCACTTCTTATAATTTATGATTTTAGCAGGTTTTTTCTTTCTTTTTTTGTCTTAAACTCGAGTATGCGGAAAAAAGAAATTGAGTAGTGATTTTTTTTTCTTCAAACTATAACTTTGTAGATTAGATTAATAAAATGTATTACATTTATCAAAAAAAGTGTACATGCAATCTATTTATATTCCTTTATGTATTAAAGAACAAATTTAATAAAGCATTTGTGCTTGGATCAGCATTTCCTCCCTTTTTTTATCCCAGTGAAACAGATTTAAAAAGTAAAAGCGTAAAAGAGAAGAGCTTACCATAGAATACAGCCATTATAGAACTGGATACTGCAGCTATTCGGAAGCTGCAACTTCCCATCTGAAATGTATAAGTAAATATATACGATTGTCCAGCTTTTGAGCGTGTGCAGAAAATACTCTCTGTATAGACTCGCTAAATCAAACAAAAGATGAACCTCATTTAGAATTACAAGCTAGGCTCATATAAAAAAGACATAAATGAAAGACAAACTACTTTTTTGGACGAACACAGATGGACTTATAGCATATCGCTATTGAAATCAACTATAATACCAAGTAGTGGAGAGTTCAACTGCGGAAAGATTAAAAAAATGAATGATCAAAATGAGAAAGAAATACATGTCGAAAGATTGGAAATGAGTATAATATACCTTCAGAGTGGAAGTGAAGATATGTGAAGTGAAGCACATGTATGAATGTTTATGAGCCAGTTCTTCACATAGAAAATTTATAGCATGTTTAGCTTCTAATCCAGACATCATTCTTTGACTTATTACCCAAACTGCCATTACCTATTTTGCATAGGAAGCTCCTGTCACGTTTGACTAAATTGATGGACAAAAAAGAATCATATGAGATGCTGCTTTGATTCTTTTGGCCAATCTTGTCTTGCTCTTTTTGCTTAATAACATTTTGAACACCAATTTCAACACTTTTTATGATTATGCCCAGGATGGATTTAGAAAGTTTTTGCTTCTTTTGAAGCCAGGGACATAAAAATGTAAAAAAGCAAATAGGGGACTCATTTGGGAAAACAATTAAAGTTCCAGCACGTCAATGTGAAAAGCAAATAGTTTCATCGACAATTTTTTTTTTGGATTTGCATAAGAGCGAAATCTTCTCTTTTTAATAAGAATGTTGACTATCATAATATTTTTCTGGTCGAAGCCCATTAATAGAGAAAATTTCCCAGATGGTCACTAAACTTTATACATAATGCAATAGGGTTACTTTTGTCTCGTTTGTCATCAAAAGACCACTATATTTTGTTTCCGAGTTCCAAATGGTCACTATGACTCTTTTCTAGATTCCGGGACCGACAATACAACGTGGCATGCCAAGTCAATTAAAAATACCACATGGTCGCCACGTGTACCCTATTTCAATTCAATGGAACACAACCCAACCAGACTCAAAGAACATGGTTGCCACTGGTTTTTTAACGCGCTATCCATCCTGCTCAATTGACTTCTAGTTTATGTTTGGAAATGTGTGTTCTTTGATTTCTTTTTTACCATGATTGAAAAAGTTGGTTACTCAATCGGGAATTTTTTAGCAAAACCCCATCTTTACCTGCATCTTCAAGCGACAGTAACGATGGAGAAAAATTATAGGAAAATTTTTCAGTAGTTATCCTTGACACAACTGCAATATGAAGAATGAAGTAAGATAATAGAATAAACACAAAAGTTTCATCATCAACTATAACTTGAATTAAATCTTTTGCTTTAATTTACAAAATTTCTTGGCCGTGTACATTAAATTTCAAAAACAGTAGATAGACTAGAGATACTAGAGAGAAAATGCAAATATGGTGCTGATCAATTCTTTTAACCAACAAAATGTGAAGCTACTTCAGCTTGCGCCTATAGCTACTCCAAACCTTTGACGATTTTTCACGGGATGCTTTAGTTTCTTTTTGTTTTGTGAGCATCTTCCTCAACCCTCATCTCAACGTGTTTTCAACTTAACAATCATAAATCACATCACTCCCAGGATCTAACAATACTCAAACTTACAAAGACATCATCCTAAAAACAATTTTGAACATTTCCAATCACCTAAACATTATCTCAAACATTCGAGAATCAAATTAGAATGATCTAAGATCATTCGAAATTGAATGACGTTCCACCAGAAACCTTGTCGAAATTTATCGGAACGCTACCGAGAATCTCATCAGAACGGACGGGGTATTACACAATAAGTCCCTATGCTACTCCAATGGTTCAATCAACTTCAAATAGATAGACCACACTATGAATATAGCCTATATGATCAAAAGAAGTGACCTAACTACTTGCTACATCAATTCTTTATTACTCTTCATTGGTACTCAAAGATTAGTCTTGGTTATGAGTAGTTTTGCTTTATTCTCCTAGTCCAACATTGCGTGTACTGTGATAGTGAACGAGTAGTGTCCAAATGAAATTTAACCTGATTTTAGGATGATTGCAAATTAAGGACCTGATTTGTAATTTATCAAAATTTGAATTACCATTGTATAATTCTACAATAATGTATCCAAAGGCGGCTCAGCTAGTGTGCTGAAACTAGGGTTGTAAAAATCAAACCGGAACCGACGAACTGAATTGGAACCGGACCGGTTAAAATTAGAACCGAATTAAATTAAAATCGGACCAAACCGTAAAAACCACGATTTGATTCCGGTTCTTATATTTGACAAACTGAAACCGTCGGTTCCGGAACCGGCAACAAGTCTACCTGAAACCCTAGCTGTGGGCAGCTCTCCACAACAAGCCCAACTCGCCGCCATCCTCGACAAACGAACAACGATCTCCTGCTGAGCTCGCTTTCAATCTCTGCACCAAATTGCGATCGCCATCCTCCTTCGCAAGCTTCTCACTAGCAAAAACTTGAGATTGACAGATCGATATCGCGAGGGAGGTTGTGACAGCGACGGAGGGAGGAAAAGAAGAAGAACGAGAATGGAGGAGATGGACGTGGCGGAAGGTGGAGAGGGAGGAGAGAGAGAAGAGACAAGACAAAGAGAGACTGTGTCGCGAGACAAATAAACAATAAAACAAACTTGCCATTTCCAAAACAGAGTGGTCCCAAAATTGCAAACTTAGAATAGGTTTATTGGAGAAAATATTTTTCTATTTTTTTAATTTTGTAAAATAATATAAAAAATGATAAAAAAAATTTAATGTTATATGAATAATTTTTTAATTTTTATTTTTTAATTTAAAAAAAAATTCACAACTAAATATGGCCTTTACATTTTTAGTTTAGTGTATTGTTTAATTTCCTCAAATATGATTGCATAACGCTGTAAATATGTAATGGGCCCATAAATATTCCATGTCTGGACAAATTAATCCATATCAATGTATCGGAAAGGATCTAACAGAAGCTTGTATGTCCAGTCCTACCATGGAAAGGGTCCCGACATAACTTAACTTATATTGCTTATGACATACATGCCGTTTGTTAATACTTGGTAGTGTATCCACATAGAAAACACCGTACCCTTCTTAGGTCTTTTATTTGGACCTCTCTTGTTTCCTGTCAAGTTCGGATCTTAAAGGAGCTAATCCAACAAGAAAGAAACCAGTATTTGATCGATGCCAACTTGCTACTTTGAACTTCTCGTCAACTTCTATTTGATCAGTTTGTATTTAATAATGGTAATCAACATAAATTAATCAAATATGGATAGAGTTGACTATGCATAAGTACATACCAAGAGATTCCAATAAATATGTTACTGTCATTGCTATGATTTTATATATACCAATCAGGCAACCCTGCAGAAGAAACATAAGTTAGAAACTTACAAAAGGTTTCGGACAGGGGATAACGTGTGGAACAAGAAGCCAGTTTTCCATTTTGTCACTCTGTGTTGTCTTTCTGATTCAAAACATCAATTTTTTTATTGTAATGCTCTTAGTCCAATTGGCAGATTAAAATACAGGTAGAAGTGCGTAAAGGGTTTCCTTGTTTTTCCAGTTCAGAAGACAGAAAACAGCAGAGAAGCCTCACAATCACAATATTAGGTGCAGTTCAGAAACTTTGCTTGACCTGGCTTCGAGGTATTTGTCTCTCTTCCCCTTCATTCACTTGCTGCTGTTTATAGTTTGTGAAAATTTTAATTTGATGCTGTTGGTACTTTCTATCAGGATATGTCATTAGTGGGAATTATTTAATTTTGTAACAGTTTAATGGGAATTACGCAATTGAATTAATAGTAGAGAAAAAATTTCTGAACTTCCTTTTTCTGTTTCTGATAATTTTGATAAGTTGTCCTTTACAGGGTTAGTGGTGCCTAGATGTTCATTCCGTATGAATGCTTGATTTTGATTACTGCTATAATTTTCCTAGATTCTTGTCATTCGTTTAATGAACATAGTTTAATTCTACTGCTCGTTCACTTTTGTTTCTTTCGTTGCTGTTATTGATCACTCAGACTCAGAAGATCTGACGAATCAATAATTCTGTTTTGTGGCAGTGTTGATGACAACTTGAGCTGTAAAGCTGATGAACATGAAGTTCCAGAGAGCTATTCGAAGGGATAATCTGAAAGGGCCAATGCAAAACGTTTCCCCTGAATCAGCGGGGAACGTTCGTTCATACAATAATTCACCATTCACGGTACTTCCGCAACATATATGGTCAAAACATTCCAATTTTCTCACAGAAGGATGTCTGCTCCGAACCCAGAAAACCAGTACAGACCCTCTGACAAATGATTGTATCTATGATGATTCTCATCGTTCAGACAGAAAAATGGGTATGTTCTACCCTGTTCTGCAGTCATCATCTTCAACAGGCTCTGAAACTGATCTACAACAGCTTGGAACTTTCCCTCCACGTCCAGTAACTGATGATCCGATTCTTCATGCTTTCAACTCTCCACACACTTCATCCCTTCTGGAAGGAGACGTCATCACTGGGTTAGATAGTGATCAGTACCTGGAGATGGACTTACTTGATATGTTGGTAGAAAGTTCAGGTCGTGGTGGCTCTCAGGGGATTTATCATGCAAAAGATAGTTTAACTTTATGTGAGAAGCTGAGACTACAGTATCTGTCCAAGGAACTTGATATTCCTTTTGATGATAACATTGAAAATCCCACATTTGATGTAAGCAAAACTTCTTTTCCTTTTTTCTTTCTAAAACTACTGTTAATTGTGCATAAATTTTAGGCATAACAATTTATGAGTGATTCATGACAGTGAAACAACTGTAGAAAATTCTAACTTTAGCAAAATATTTTCGTCTTTTAAGCTTGTAATAAATGGTAATTAGCGTGAAAGATAGTTAATTATACATAAAAGATACTTTGTTTTCCATTCTATCTATGACTCTCAACTTGGATTGGAACCAACTTTGATGTTATTTCTGATCTGCACTGTTCAAGACATTGATGATTGACATTTAGTCCTAAGAATGGTTCATCATGTCAGAAAAGATAATCAGATTGTGTTTCTAAGGTGCTGGACTTTTAGCAGTTCTAGTAATATACTCAGCATGTGTAGGAAACATTGCCCGTGCCACAGGTCTCATCCCTTCCGGTCACTGGATCGGATTTCGGCACAAATCTTCATCCTTCATTAACACATCTGAGTGACTACATTTGCCCAACTGAGCAACTGGCTGATGTTGCAGCTTCACATAAACAAAGAATAAGATGGACAACTGAGCTCCATGATCTTTTTGTGGAAGCAGTTAAAGCTCTAGGTGGCCCTGAAAGTGAGTACATGATCTTTCAAAAACCAAGAGTGAAGAAACCATCATTTATGCTTTCCTTGTATATGGCTAATGATCTTTACCCTTTATTGCAGTCGCGACACCAAAGAGTATACTCGGGATCATGACTGTTCCTGGCTTAACCATCTACCATGTCAAGAGCCACTTGCAGGTAACTTCTGTGCAGGACACTGTTATTCGCGACATAAGCAAATGTAGCTACAGATTTACTTATAGTTTCAAGAAATATCATTTGCAGAAATACAGGCTTGCAAAGGATGGTCCAGAGCAAAAACAAGGTAACTTTACTGACATTTTTCAACAATTCTGTAAATGTTCCTCATGATGCTTACTTTCTGGTGGAGCCTAGCTTTGCATTTCTGTTCACTTATTTCAGATTCGCAAATTCTCGCTTCTTCTTCCTTTTGTCGTTGATTGTCTTGACTTCATTTCTACTGTCTCACATATTTTTATACTTTTTTCTACTTAGCTAAAAGGGCTCCCAGCATTGTAGAAAAGAAGGCGGTTTCGTCAAGAAACGATAGTGATCTGTTGTCTCCAATCAGCAGGTTAAAAATCAGTTCACATATTCACTTGCTTCACTTTATCACATAGAAAACTCTGACTGTCTTTTTTTGCAGTAATATGCAAGTAACAGAAGCTCTGCGTATGCAAATTGAAGTTCAGAAGCTGCTGCACGAACAACTTCAGGTGCCTGGAGCCTTGATAGATACTTCATTTGTGTTTTCTGCTTAACTTGCTCTTTTTATGCCGTGATTTTTCTTCTGACGAAGCATTTGGAAGTAAACAGAAAGAAATATATCAATGAAAGAACAAAAAAGCAGTGAACAATTCTGAAATACTTGAATCTGAAGTGTATACATAACGACGATGATTCTCATACGAAGTTGGTTATTTATCTGTTCTTGTTTTCAACTTTCTACAGGTGCAGAGAGAACTTCAGTTGCGCATAAAGCAGAATGGAGAGTTCTTAAAGAAGTTAATGGAAGAACAACAGAAAGCAAACCCCCTTCTCAATTTGCCGTCGGATGTTGTTTCCACGTCCGAGAGTAGGCAAATGCCTTCCTTCCCGTCGGCCGCGAGGAGCGACACTTCCTTATCGCATCCATCAAGTGATAATTTATCTCCTGAAGGGACTCTATCAGAAATGTCAAAATGCCAAAAGCGGACCCGAGGACGAGGATTTAGTTTTAGTTGAAGACAGGAAATTAATACTGTGCCACTGTAACAGGAATCCTTGTTATAGCTGAAAAAGTCCATCGCTGGCTTTCGAGAACTCAACCTCGTGTGTATTTTGGGTGTAACCAACAGAAAGAAATGCTGTAATGCAGAATTTGTCCAAAAATCATTAATCAAATGCAGCGCTTGTTCCACAGAAATATCACAATTATCAATCACTGGCAGCGTTGCGACGTCTTGTTTTCATTGCCAATCTCTGAAACATCTGGCTCTTCCTATGAAGAATAGTGGAAGAATCTCAACATTGAATGATTGTCGTCACGAAACACACTCCTAAAACTATATAATCTCAAGCAAACTTGCCAGCAAAATTTTGATATATATAATCTCTCATGGAGATGAACTCCTTACCACAGTAAATAGATCATTTCACTATTTTTGTCGTTCTATGCAATTTGTTTCAGCAAGGAAAAGAATTATATATCACGCCAGCGCCATAGCAGACAAAAAAGGGTTGCCGATTGATTGCAAACAAGGACAATTTCAAAAAACTGCAGAACTAAAAAACTAACTGGTTATGTGTTCCCTGTGCCTACATCTCATTATTTTTGCTCTTGCAAGACCCACTTAGAGCAGTTTTAGCATTTGCCCACTTTCAGTGAAGTAGCATTCCTCATAAACAAGCAAGTTTCGCCAACTGTAATCCCGCTGATACATGTTTCCTTGATTTCTTTGTCATGCTTTTCCTCAACTACTGAACCTGAAGCACCGGCAACCAGTTGGGGCACATTTTGAGTAATCTGGATGTCATGATCGTCATCTTCCTTAGCCACTCCCGAGTCCAGAGAATCATTTACAATAGGTTTCGTGTTATGGTCTTCAGCAACATCATCATGTTTCATGTCTCTGAAGTTGGCAACTTTCCCAGTGTCAGGTTTTGCTGCTTCTGGCTTCCCAAATGAAACACCTGGCAAGACCTGTGTGATGCTGAATGAAGTTACGTTACTTCCGCCAACCAATTGTGCCCATGATGATTTATGGAGCCATGCGGACCCTCTTCCTGGACTGTTCAAAGGAAGCTCCGAATTGGAGGCAGGAGCTTTTGAATGTTCTTCTCCTCCTATTTTTCCTTCTTGGCCTTCTTTGTCTTCATGCTTCAACTCATTGTTTTTGCTGCCAGAAAATCCAGAAACACGATCACTTGCGGACTTCTTTAATGAATCTGTTTTCTCTTTGTGGAGTTTACGGTCTTCATGTCCAAAGGCACTATTCTTCTTGCTGCCAGTGGATTGAGGAACATCATCAGATTGGGCTTTTGCTTTAGTTTGCCTGTTGTATCTTGTTGGAATGTATGGTCTTCATGTCCCAACAAGTTCTTCTTACTGCCGCCAGAGTGAGGCACGCAATCAGATGGCGGCTCTTCGTTGCTGGATGAGATGCCTGAAAAGACTTTTGAGATATTGAATGCATAATTGCCACTATCACCAAGCAGTTCTCTCCACGACGATTTCTGAGACCATAAAATATTTGGAGCTGATTCTTTACAACCAGGATTTGGTTCTAAAGACTGAGATCCCATGAGTGCTCCTTGCTCATGTGAACAACCTTGTGAAGTTTCCTTCTCTCCACCATTGGTCGACTCATATTCATTTCCTCTATGTTCTTCATGTAGAGCTGATAACTTTTTTTCTGGAGGTGCAGTTTGTCTTTTACTTTGGAGTACTTTCTTGGGTCCAGATTTAGAAACTTCATTTTTATTGAATCTTGATTTCTGGGCATTAGAGAAAGGAAATAGTTTAACTCAAAAATTAAAATGAAGCAAGCGTGAGTCAACAAAAAAATTTAAGGGCTAGTTGTAGAAATTTTTTATTTTTTTCTGAAAAAACAAAAAATAGAAATAAAAAAGTGAAAAATTTGTTCATGTAACACTAAAATTTTCCATTGTTTTCTATGTTATTTTAGAAAACAAAAACAAAACAGAAAATAAAAAATAAAAAACAGAAAACTATTTTCTCAACTAAACCTAACCTAAAATTCTCCATATGAAAATCAAGCAAACCTGAGTATCCGTGACTGTTTCTGGTCCTCTTACAATGTTAATTACAAGGTTGTCTTCTTCTTCCGTTGATTCCCCTTCAGTCTCATCAAATTTCAAATTATCAGTGGAACTAATAGATTTATTTTCTTCAAATGCTGGTTTTACCTCATCCATTATAGTCTCAGAAACTCCCTCTCTCTGAAAAAGCTTATTCATCACAGAGTTCATTATATTAAGTTCTTCTTCATTCATCCCACCGCCTTGTTCTTCCTTGGTAGGAATTTGTTCTTGTTCAACAGCACGAGGAAAACAATGCTCTTCACAATCACAGAAATAATTGGGCAGAGGAGGGACTTCAACACGGCGAAAACTCTATTTGTGCTTTCCAGTTCCATTAAAAGGTATAATTGAAAGCACAAAAAATATTGTTGCACAAATGAGCATGAACCCAGTTACAGGGACAAGGTTCTATAGCTTGAGCACAACTGAAAAGATAAAAACGCAAATGGCACTCCACTCGTTCCAGTTTCATTCATCCCTCACATTAACTTAAAGAACTATCATTGCAGCCAGAAAGTTGGAATATACATTTATACAAACTAAAGAATAAAGAAGTAGCAGGTAATAAAAGCTCTCAAAAATTACCTTCCCCAACTTGGGAAAGAAAATTCACAGTTGCTTATGTTCAGAACTGCGTTTTTGCAGTGCCTTCTCTGCAGGGTCCATTTTCTTTTCTCCATCCACCTCAATATTAGTAGTGGCTGGGCCAGTATTAGCAAGTTCAGCATCTTCATCCCATTCACGTCTCAAGCGAGTTAAATAATGTTCTTTTGCCTTCTCAAGCCTCAGTCTACCACCCTTCCACAAACAACCGTTATATTGCACAGCAACAATTTATACACAACATAAACATTAACAGCCGAAGTAATCAAGTATCAAGCGAATAAAACTATACGGCATTTAGCTCCAAGGTAGGAAAACAAAAATACTTGTCTTCATCTCAAATAGCAAATTCAAGTAGTTTATTATGCACAACGATTAAAGAGTGAAATCAATTGATGGTCTATCAATAATTATAAGCAAAATATCACAAATTATCAGCAAAGTATTTCCAAAATTAAGCAAGATTAGCGTAATTCGATTCCAGTGAAAGCCAATGTAAGGAAGAAAAGAAAAGTAAAGAATTCATAATTTTGCAGTTATTCCAAAGTAAAACTCCAATAAAATCAGGCAACAACAGAACAAAAGAGAAGAGTAATTGCTTGATACATATGTAAAAAAGAAAAAAGGAGAAAAGAAGAGATACGGTGCTTAAGAGCTTGGGGAGGGAATTGTGGGAAGACGGGAGGAAGTCGACATAGGCAAAACTGCGGCCTTTGGATCTGATGATTTCCACTGATTCAACAACCCCCAACAATGCGAAGATTTTACGAAGATCGTCACTCGTCACTGTCTCTCCTAAACCTCCCACAAATAACCTTACTCTTGCTGTTTCAACTACCAATGTAAACTCTTGCTGTGCCCCTTCCATACGCAGCTTTGAACCTCGATTCTTCTTCAACCCAAAGAACGCAGATAAACAAGTTTATAGATTAAGCTTTCAAAAAAAATGTTATAGAATGAGACTGCTGTTCGTTATTGATTTTTAACTGTGAAATATATCGACTATGCGAGGAAACGACGAGAAGGTAATAGCAATAGCGACACTGGAGAGCTACTGAGTCAGAGGTGGGAGGCTCTACTGGGGAAGAAAGGTGGGGAAGTTTAACGGCGAGAGCGAGACAGACGCCGTTTTTCGGCTGATTAATTCGTGAATAGAGCTGATTATAGAAACAGAAACCAAAATAAGTTATTCTTGAGCCCCTAGATTATAGTTACACTATCACACACATCCTTCTTTTATGAAAACTTAGAGATTTAGATGCCATCTTTCTTATACTATTTGTGCTAATCGAAGGTTCTTGGAAATATTTCTAATTTTACCACCCAAAGAAAAGGGCTGCTTTTTGTTTGCCTTTTTTTTTGGTCCGACGTTTTCTTTTCTGTCTCTCATTTGAAACCTTTTGTAAGCATTTGAATCCATGTTCTCGCTACTTTAATCCCTGTAACTGTCAACGTTTTTCTTCCATTTTCTTCTCGTTTTCGTGCTCTCTGTTCTTTGTTCTATGTGTTTTCGTTCTTTTTTGATTATTTATATTGTTTTGTCTTTCGATTTTTGACTGACTTCATGTTCTTTGTTCTTACATTGTCCTTTGATTTAGTGAAATGGTGAAGAGGATAGTTGTTGGAGTTGTTGCTTCAAATGCTGACAAATCTAAGTTTGTTCTTTGAAAGAAGAAGAGACTTGTGTCTTCTCGGGTTTCTAAGAGCTTCAAGAAAAAGAAATCATCATAGCATTTTGATTCTGTCTCAGAGGTTAAGGTTTGCTTTTCGATTTTTTTATGTTCTATTTCACTTTTTGTTTGGTTTTGATTTTGTTCATGTTAATTTTGTTGTGCAGATGTCCTGTAATCTTGATTCCTTGACGTTATATTGCATGTTTTATTTTGTTTTTGGCTTTCATTTTAGGAATCATGCTTTAACTATTGTGTGCCCTGATTGTGCACCTCTCTCGTATGTTGTTTGATCTGACTTCTGATTGTTTGTTGCATGTGCTTAGGGTTCAAGTATGTTGTTGATCCTGCTATACACATTACTCCAAAAATTCACTTTAATTATTATCTTGATGATGTTGTGTAACACTCTTTCTCTCTTGTAATTATACTATCTAACACTTATATCAAGATTTACGTAGACATATAAACATGCATTCGATTGAATATGCATAACAAGTCTTTACTTCCAAGTGTGCAGACGAAAATTTTAACACAAAAATATATGAACTAAACATAAATTCAAATAAGAACCAAAAGACCATCTCAAAACTATATGTACAATAATAATATGATGCATTGAGAAAGAGTGTGGGATCTAACTAGATGACCTTTGTTCCATGTACACTATTCATCAACTTCGTGCTTGATCAACTTTTCAAAAACTATGCAAGGCTAAAAACCTAAAAAAAAATGATAGCATTTTATATGAGTTGCTACTTGATGAGAGAAACCATCATTGATATAACCACAACAAATAGCACAAACTTCCAAACATATATTAGTCACACATAATGTAAGGATACTTGTTAATGCAAATCCAATTTTACCTTGGAGCTTGACCTGCACATTAAGAGATTTAATCTGGGTTCGATCAGTTGGTAAAGACATAAAGTCTTAAATATAAATGATGGCTAGCTGGCAAACAGTCAGTGGAGACTTAGAAGTCTCAAATCATGTATAGTTGATGGAGACATATAGTCATAGATACAACTTTTAATTAAAACATGCATAATAACGATAACGGTAACAATCACGGTAAATCAGATGCTATCAATATCATCGATAATTGTTCCCTATAATTTTTTTGAGAAATTTTGGTAAGACAACGCTGCCCTTTTGGTGAGTTTGATGTAGATTGCTCGAGGGTGCCAAGGAATTAAGGTGATTCAAAGGGACGAAAATCACTACTTGGGTTTCTTTTGCTTCTTTAAGAACAATAACAAAAATACAATGATAAAATGAGTTTTTTATTGAAAATAAAGGTTTGGTACAAGATATTGAAAAAAATATATAATAGAGAACAAAAAAGAGTTCAAGTTTGAAGAACAAAAAAATAATTTAACCCATGAAGAGTATTGTGTTGTGTTGAGAGGAGAGCGTCCTTTTGTTATTCTTTGCCAATTGATAGTGTCTTGCTCGGCCATTCTTGTTAAACCAAGTCAATTTGGTTCCACTAATTTCTCCCTGGACATTATTCTTCTTCCTTTTGAAAATCTGACTTTCCTTTCTGTTTCAACCTTGTATTGATCTAATTTCTATTTTACCTCTCTTGGTTTGCTTTCTGTTTTCAGTTTGCTCCTCAAGGAAAGCTTCCAAAATGCTTGCCTCAGGATTATTTCCTTCACTGTTTGTTGATTTGCAGCAGAGATTTCATGGGTTCTTCTTTCTGTGATTTTGTAGCCCATCTTCTTTCCCTAGAAGTTTGTTTTCAAAATATAGTTCAACAGTAATAAATACGGAATTGGTTTTTGGCTTCACCGAACTTATCTTTATTTATTTTATTTCTTTAAATTGATTATGCCGAACTTATTTCTTGTTTGTGCAGATAAGGATTTGAGTAAGTGGAAGACTTACAGATCCTGTAATAAGGCAGGTGTCAAGCTTCATATGTGTGTTTCTTATCTATCCTCACATGTACTACATTTTTTTTTGCTCATTTTCTTATTTATTTCTCATTGTAATCTCTACTTTAATTTACTTCATACATTTTTGTTAACTTAAATCAATTTTGTTTCTAATTGACACAAATTTACAATAATATTTGAATTCTAATTATACTTACAACATAATACTCTTAATTGAAACACGTCGCGACTACACGATTATACCTAATAATTTATTTCTTAAATATACTATTGTCTATTTTTCTTTATATTTAGGTTCCAATTCATTCCCCAAAGAAACCCACTCTTAAATTTGCATCTTAAATTCTAATTATAATTAATAACAAATACTAAATGATGAAAAATGCAAATATGAAATGCTTGTAGGAAAATATAGATATGTCATATACGGGTAATTTAGGGTTGGAGTGTTACAAGTTCTTTTGAAGAAGTATTTGGAGCCCACATTCAAATGTTCAAGGGAACTTGTTTTGGCCGATTTTTGGATGTCCATATTATTGAACCTTAACTGCATCTCATTCACGGTCTTCTTTCGCTTGAGGTTGAATGTGATGTGGCATGAGATGTGGTTTCTAGTAGGCGAGTTTAAGTTGAGGTTAAGAATCAAGAAGTTTGGCCAATATTTTGAAAAGAATAGCATTTTGTGATGAATTCTATTGATATCGGAAGGAATCGGAAACCGGTTTAACTAATAAACAATATAGTAAATAGGTGGTTCAAGTTACCTACCTCAATTCCGGCGGAAGCATAGCAGTAGACAGCAATTGCAGGACCAGGTTTCGATATTTGTCTCGCAACCAAACCACGGTCTAATAGTCGACTGGAGTGCTCGACTGTTTCGCAGTCTAGATGTTATGCGGATTGAGATGATCGACTGATGATCATGGTGCCAGGAGATAGAGGAAGGAAGATGGAGGGAAGGATGAGGGAAGGGAGAAACATATTTCTCCCTCCCTCCTTTTCTTTTCTTTTCCTCCTTTTCTCTCTTCCTTTCTTTTTCTTTTCTTTCCATCTCTCTTTCTCCACCTCTTACTTTCTTCTCCTCTGTCACCCATATATATAGGCAACCAAATGGGCCTAATGGGCCCATTCCACTTTCAACTTAATTAGGTTTACCAATTGGTCTCGATTTATGATCCCGGTCCACACCTTGATCAGCCGGTTTGGTTCACCCGTCATAGGCAGACTGCTTTTTCTAACATCTCACACTCGCACATGACGAAACCATAACTCGTCATGGATCATGATGGAACTAATATCAATCATGATAATGACCTTGTGTCATATATTATCATGCAACATAGTCAACACTTATGTAATCATACTCGATCCTTTCATCATACAGACAAATAGATCGTGCGACCATCATACAATGAGAGTGTATTTGATATACACTTGTTAGGGTTATATAACAGCTCATACCACAATCCTGCTAGAAGGCGTCTTTTTCAGAACAGCTCCATTCTGCTAATGTGTATGCAACAATAGCTTAAATTGTTGAAACATATGCCTTCCCCTAGTTCGTAATCACACAATAGCTGCTTTCAAATTTTTCAATATCACGAAAGCTTTACACATAGCTCACATATCATGTGACGTACTACATACGAGCCGGCTTAGCGAACTATTGAGACTAGTACGAATGCGTCTAGAAACAAATTTCACCTCTGACACTAGACAATCCACACAGCCAAGTTTACTTGCGCAGCTAGTCACGCTTGGTCGAATCAATCATGACCATTAACGACAAGCTAAAGTAGTCAAATTCAAGTACACGTCTTGAATGTGTTAAGGGTTCTAAGGCTAGGTATTATCAAGAACCACATGTTCACGACATGGTCTCACACTAGGAAAAGTAAGATCGCTTTACAATCTTTTTCATCCCTATGATCGTGTATATAACACACATGGTATGATTATGTATTGTGATGTTCCTTTCTTCCCTTGGAGGAGCGCATGTTTATACAACA
>CAODLS011020428.1:0-22863 GCA_948243855.1 Flueggea neowawraea
GAAACATTTAGTACAACCTAAAAAGGTTTTATTTTGAATCTCCGATAAAATAAAACGGAATTTTGAAGGGTTTTGTTTTGATTTTTTAAAAAGCATGAACGCTTTAATAAGAATTTGGAAAGATTCTGGTTTAGTTCCAGAATGATTTCGTGCATGTTGTTTGCTTTGGTTGCAAATGATTTCGAAATGGTTTTCGTGGAAACCATACTATATATATAGTGTATACGTATGTATACCTGTCGTATACCACATGTGGTAGTTTTCAAATGGTTTTCAAACTAGTCTTTGTGAGGCACGTATGAGGCAATCTGGAGTGTTGTCCCTCACTCACAGGGTTTGACCATTTTTCTTTGTTTGTTTTTGTCTCCTGTTATTATTATCTTGCAGGTGACTCTGAAGAGTTATATTCGTTGGCTTTTGATGCTCAATGAGGGATTTTGATGTTGCGGTCAGTGTCTTTTTGACCGGGCCCATTTGTATGATTTGTTAGATGCTCCACACACCGAATTCCTGTGGGTCTTGTTTAGTTTCTTTTGTTATTGTTTTTGACATTTCAAATGTTTTAATTTAAAATTAATTTTCGCACTTAATGTTATAAATATTTTGTTTTTAATAAACGAAGTTTATATTTTTATTTGTTATTCATATTTCTTTAAATATGATGTTTGGGTATAAGTTCTGTACTATAAGGCTTGTGCGAGATGAGCTGGGCTCCCATAGACGGTTCACCTCGTACGCCGGTCATGGTCCCGGGAATGGGTCGTGACACTAAAGATCTCACACAATGGAGAAGCACGAATTCATTCTCCCATTACCTTTAATGGTCGTCTCAACACACATGGTATGAATCTGTAATAACTCATACATAAGCGTTTTAAGACTTTCTGGATATAATGGTCTTATGACAGAGCTAGAAATTTCTTTGAACGATCTTTAATGATCTTAACTCCCAAAATGTAACCTGCTTCGTTTATGTCTTTCATTTCAAAATTCGTGGATAACCACGTTTTGATAGACATGACAAAATCTTTGTCATTCCCAGCTATTAAAATATCGTCCACATATAGAGATAAAATTGGAAATTTTTCATCAGTTCTTTTCGAATAAACACAATGGTCCTTGTCAATCATTATAAAGTCATAAGACATTATGGCCTTATGAAAATGAAGGGACCACTGTCTAGATGATTGTTTAAGGCCATAAATAGATATTTGGAGTTTGCGAACTTTGCCCTCTTGGCTTTTAAAAACAAAACATATAGGCTACTCCATGTAGATTTCTTCCTCCAACCCTCCATTAAAGAAAACCATTGTAACATTTATTTCATGCAATTCTAAGTTGAAATGTGCAACAATGGCTAAAATTAATCTTATTGAGACAAACCTAACAACAAGGGAAAAAGTTTCCTAATAGTCTATGCCCTCACGTTGGGTATAAGCTTTAGTCACAAGACGAACTTCACGTCGCTCAATTGATATGTCTTCCCTTCATTTGATTTTGATAACAAATTCGTTACCAATTGTTTTATGACCTGGCGACAGATCAACCAAAATCCATACTTGGTTTTCCTCATAGATTCCATTTCCTCTCAAATGCAGCATTCCATTCATTTTTAGCAGGCCCTATTAAAGCCTATTCTACTGTTCTAGGTTCTTTTTCATCTTCTAGAGTTACAATGTAGGCTTTATTCTCAATTTCAAATCACTTTCAAGGAATTCTCATTTGTTTGCTCCTATGAAAATGATGATCATTATTGTTGTTAATACCACCAATCGAAATTGGATTGTCCTCATTTCCCCCCACTCAATTGAGATTTTGGTGGTATGCTATCCAAGCTCCCACTAGGAAGAAGAGCTTCTTGCACAAGTGGATGTGCATCGAATGTAGGTCAACTTTCAAGCATGTCGTCCTCCTTTTGTAACTCATAAAGATGCATATTAGATTTATCGATTTCATTATTCTTTAGAAAAATATCTTCTAGAAAAGTGGTGTCTCTAGACTTGATTTCAATTGCTTGTCCATTGGAGTCTTTACCAATGAAAACGTACCCCTTTGAGTGTTTAGGATATCTCATAAAGATACATTTCTTTCCTTAGGTCCTTAATTTGGCATATTTGTGGCATATTTGTGGGTCCTTAATTTCCTCAATAAACACAAAGTTTTTGATGGGGAAAATTACACTTTCATTAGAAAATAAAATTCTATTTTTGACAAATATCATCCAAGATTTCAAATTTTGTAAAATACCAGAAAAATAAAACTGAGTTGAAAAATGTCATTTTCGTAAAAATTGTTTTTTTCGTGAAAAAATAAGTTTAACAGAAAAAATCTGCTTTTTATGTCTTCAAGAGTTCTTCATAAGGTCTTCAGGAGGTCTTCATAGGTCTCCAAAATAAAGCTCACAATTTTTTCATAACAAATTTAATTTAATAAAAATTTTGTATAATATTTTTTTTAAAATAAAACTGAATTATATATATTTTTTGATTTACACAATATTTAAATATTTTTATTTAATTTAATGATAATTAATTTGGTATACAAAAATATTCAAAAAAAATTAAATATTTACAATGATCTTTAAAAAGTATTTAAAGGTCTTCAAATGAGGTATTCAGAGGTCTTCAAATGAGATCTTCCAAAGGTCTTCAAAAGAAGTAGTCAAAAAATCTTCGGAGGTTTTCAGAAGTCTTCAAATGTTCTCGGAGGTCTTCAGACAGTCTTCTCTTTAGAATATTTTTGAAATTCTTCAGAAAATTTTCAGAGGGTCTTCAATATGCACATATCAACCAAAATCAACAATCGTCAACGACAAATTTCAAAATCATACACATAATCAATCAACACAAATTTCAAAACCTAAAATCCATTAATGCAATAAACAAATATTATTAAACAAACACAAATAAAATCAATATAATTTCCCATAAAACAATATTAACAAGATAAATATAATTACAAGCAATAAATAAAAATTTATTATATTTTCAACTTTGTCATCATCGAGGGATGAACCCGAAGACTTGGAATCTAACTCTGCATCAAGGAAGGCAGTGAATGCGTCGGTGTTGTTAATTTTTGGTTGTATGTACCAGACTGAGAAATATATTTTCCCACGACACTTTTACATTCAAAATTGTTTTTCAAAAGTAGCAGCAACATCAAATATATGCAAAACAACTTCTTTGGATATGAGAAGTGACCACAAATTCAAATAATACCGATCACAAAAATCTAAGCACATAAGACACTTCCAAATTGACCTTCAATTTAGTATAACTTTACGTTTTGGTTTTATGTACCACAAGTTCAATTTTTACAAATGCTTTACAAATTTAAAACATAAACACATTCATATAAATATAATTTAATAAAAATAAAAATATTCTATCATAATAAAATTGAACTTATAATTAAAATATAAAAAATAATATAAAAAAAATAAATTAATTTGTTTAAATTAAAATTTAATAATCTGGTAAATTAGTTGGATTATTTTTATCTTTTCAGAACCTTATCAGAAATAAAACTTATAATAAATAAATATATATATTTTTATCTATATTTATTTTATCTTGATTATTATATTACAAAAATGTTTATGTTTAATATTTATATATTATTAAAAATATCAAAATATATTTTTGGTTGAAAGAATAAATAGAATAATTAAATATAGATGTAAGTTGTTAAATAATAATAAAAAAAGAGACGTGAAGAAAAATATGTTTAAAATATTTTATTTAGTGTTAAAAATAAAATAGATAATTGTTGAGACTTTTACTATAATTACTATATTTTTATATAAATTTATTATATTTTAATCTTTATGGTTGAAAATGACCTTAAGAAGCGATGAGAAAGTAACTTCCAGTAGTCAAAAGGATTTTTTATTCTTTCTTTCCAACAAAGCAAAAGAAGTTTTTAACTTCTGAGCGAATGGTCACCCAATCAAGCAATCCAATTATGTTTTAGTGTTAATTTTTTTTCGTTTTATCCGGCAAAATTTTGCACATATTTAGTTTTTGTATATTTAATTTATAGAAAAAGCTTTAGTATATTTAAATGAAATTGTAGTTCCAAAAACACTAGCATTATTAAATATTTAAATGCGTTTAACTAGAATTTTATTTTTTCACTATTTAATTTATATAAGCCAATAATATTTGTGTCTAATATTTTGGTGTATCGATAGTGGAAAGGCATTTCACAGATAAAATAAATCTTCTCCTATGATATTTGGATAAGAAATTAAATCTTGACTTTAACCAACTTAAATGTTAAGGTTAATAATACCCACTGTCACAAAACTTCAGAGAGAAGTTCAAAAAATCACAAAAGTCATTTGTTTTTCAGGTCGGTTGCAAAACTTTGTTTTTATTTCCACACGGTCAGAACCATCCATTTTTACCAACTGCTTTGGCAATGTGTACAAGTATAGTGACACCTGGGACCATATGTCATATTATCTTCTTTTTTGGGTAACCAAACCAAATCACAATTTTTTTGTAACAAACAAAAGGGAGCCACGAGGCTGCCGGTGGTGGATATACCACTACTCTAACCGGCCTTTTACTTAACCCGCCACCACCATAGCCCAACATGACCATTATTGCACCACCGCCACAATCGATAATTCCATTAGCACAATCATCTTTGCACCATTGACACCAAGCCCCCTAATACACCACTAATCAATCGATTTCAAAAATAAATCCTTTAAAAAACCAAATTTGTCGAAGAGATGTGAACAATCTAACCTGTCCACTGGTCCACTCTATTTGTTCTTCTCTTCTTCTTTTTTTGGGTTTTACTTTTCTATGATTGGAGGATTGAAAATCCATATCTGAAAATCTCATCAATAAAATTCACCAAACCCACTAAGTAGAATTGCCTAAAGACACAAAATTTTTCCACAAAATTGACAAAGAAAAATGAGAAGTGAGTAAGTTACCTCTACAAGACTACAACAAAAAAAAAATAGCAGAGAGAACCATGGAAATCTTTGTACAAATCAAACCACATTTACCAAAAGAAACAATGTTTGAAGAAGCAAATGTCTCGTCAGAAATGATGTCGTTTTCTTTGGGACCTTTTTCATTTAAGAGCCTCAGCCGCCATTAAGAGTGTTACTTCTCGTAGAAACACAAAACCGAATGTCCTCTTGGTGACACTGTGGTGATGACCAGTCTTGAGCACCCAAGCCTAAGAACGGTCAAAAGTTATGTTGACTGTTAAAGCCCTTGTCTAGTGTGAGTGGTGTTATCATTCTTGAACTCAGAGGAAGGACATAAATTATGAGCTCATTCTTGAACTCGGCCCATGAGATGTTCTCCTTTCTTTCAAAACCTCGCCCCCACACTGTTGTGCAACCATCCAGAAGGAATGGTGCATATCTGACCCTTTCGGCGTCATCAATGTAGTTTAGAGCATTAAAACAAGGGTAAACTCCACCGCGATCCCTGAAGTTTAATCATATCTCTCGTGCGGTCCCTGTGTTTTGAAAACCCTTCGCTCTGATCCCTGCCCATTTCTTCCTTCAGTTAAGTTAAATGGGACACGTCAAATTTGCTTATGTGGCAATGTACCCCATCAAAAACATGATTTTATGACAGAATTACCCTCTTGGTTACTGATTAATTTGAAATGTTAAAGGGGTCAACAGTTGAAGAAATAAAATTGACTCTATTTCTCAAAACCCTAACTTTGAAATTCTGAAGAACAATGTCTACAAGTTGGGCAGGAAGATCAACCAAAGATGCTGAAGAAGGACCTCCGAGATTTCAAAACATTGATTGGCGTTGTTGCAGAAGGGCTCGAGTGAAGATTTTTTAAAGTGAGAAGAACAAAGGTAGGCTTTATTATTGTTGTGACAATGGAGTATGTGGGACGTTTTTGGCTTGGGAAACTCCAACACGGGGTGGCACTGCAATGGAGGTCAGTTCTCAGAGGCAAAGAGGGTTTGAGAGAGTGTTGGAGGAGGTAGTTGAATTGAGAAGAGAAAACACAATCAATATGGTGGAAGTGAAGAATTCAATCAACAATGCAAAGAATGCAACATCTGTAGTGTGTACCCTAGTTTTTATTGTTCTTTTGGTTGTGATGTGTTTGAAGTAGGGGAGGTTTAGGGTTAGGTTTCTTCTTTCTACAAATGTATTGTATATTTGTTTTGCTCGCTGAGAGAGAAGACAGTAAGTGGGTTTAGGTGTGTATGTAATGAACCAAACTATTGCCCAACGAAGTCCTTGAGAAAGTATATTATTGGCTATGTCGATCCCTATATAATGTTATTATTGTCCATTTGGGTCCCTGAAGTTAAACGAATGGAAAATGTTGTTTCAGTATTAGGCCAATCATAGTCTGTTGTGGTGAAGAGTTGAATTTTTATATAAAATATGGACAAGGTATAATAAAAAAATTAAATAACTATTTCAGAGGCTCAACAATAATTTAATAGCATAATTGACAATAACATCTTACATGTGCATTAAATGTCAATACATGGTTGTTGTAAGTTTAATACTTGTTGTCATATTGTAACAAATGAAGACAACAAGTAGCATCTTAATCAACACAGTGACAGAGGCTCAAAATAGACAAAAAAATAGTGGAGATAAGAACAAGTGGTCCAAGTCACAAATGGCAAAAGTCTTCAAGCATATGGCATCTTAAGTGCGTCCTTCACCCAAAGCATCACCACGTCCTTGACTAGATCCAACAACCTAAAGACAAACACATAGAAATTAACATGAAATGCAGCCCAAATTTCAATCAACAAAGCAATGGAACATATAAAAACCCTATGGTGTGGAAGCATACATACATTTTCATTTGTCTTCCTTTGTTTCTTCCTTTTTGTGGACTTTCCGTTGCCTTTATTTCCATATTTCCTCTTCTTTGCAGCCATCGGAGTTGATTGAAATCCACATCTGTTGTTCCTCATTTTTGTGGGTTTCTTTTTGCCTTTTTTGTTCTTTGTTTGACCACCTTGGTAACCTCTGGAGTTATGGCCAGTTTGTCGACACTTTGAGCACCTTATTGTGTTAGATCTGTTCTGAGCACGTCCTTCATCAGCATCTCTCTTTTGGACCACCCTTGGTCTACCTGGTTTACACTTGCCTAGTGGCGAAAGGATTTGCACGGTGGTGGGTGCTGCTGTAAGTTCAGAGGTCGGAATTGGATGAATCACCCCATGGTTTTCCCGTTTGTAGATCAAGGCCTTGACAGCATGCTTACACGGCAAACCTAAAATGTCCTAACAGTTGCAATTGCAAGTGTTTGCATTCAAGTTTACTGTAAAAGAGTTGGAACCCTCCACCACTTTGTAAAGTTCATCTCTGCCATGTATGAGTTTGCACATCCTAGATTGGTTCTCTAACTTGACCAATTTTTTTTTTTTTTTTTGCATCTTTGGTGACTTTCCCATCCATCAGGGTTCCCTTAGCATATCTCTTATGAAACCTCATCATCAATTGTCTTCTCAACTCATCGAAAGGTTTCAGAGGATTGAATGACCTGATTTCTCGTAGCTCGCTGTTGAATATTTTTGTCATGTTGTTAGTGCAGTGATCACTTTTTGAAGTGACATTGAAAACATGTCGATACCATTGGTGAGGAGGCTTTGATGTAACCAATCGTGTGCTTGCTCAGAAGTTTTCTTGAGCCACTCCATAGCACAATCAAACTCATAGGTGTTTGTTGCTCTTGTGCAGCTCCAATAAATTTCATGGATGTCCAAACCTGGATTTTCCCTCTTCAGATTACCATATAAGTGTTTACTGAAGAATCTGGAGTGTGCAGTGGGAAATATTTCCTCAATTACTTTAATAAGACCCTGAAACAAGTTTACGAAAAGAAGAATAACAACTGAATTAGTATATGCAACATGTTATTATATGCTATCATTCCCATTACAACTAAAGAAGAATAAAAATCATAGTATGCTTGGATGATTGAAGTTATTGAGACTTCACCCAAGTTTAGTCATTTATAAAGTATTGACAGTGTAAATTGAGTTGTCAAGTATACTTACAATTTGTTATTTTTTTCCTCCGTAAATGCTAGACTGGATGTATTCTTTGTATGTTTAGTTTCAACTATTACTAGATATGCATTAATGAGTATAGGACTTTTGATAATATGGCATAAGAAACATTGTTAGACAGCTGGATTTATACACAATCATTACATACTAATCACATCCTACACTCAGAGTCAACAGCATCTAATTAATCCCATTATCAGAAAAGGCAAAATAAAAAATGCTATGTACTGAAGCAAGATATATAGCAATATAGTTAATTTATATTGATTTAGTATAAAATTGTGCACAATGCCTCATTATTGAAATTGAAATTGCATTCAAAGGCAATATAAGTGAATTTACTAACCTTCTTTTTGTCACTCATTATTGTATAGGGGACTCCTCTATTGTTCTCTCTAACGCAATCCTTCAGAAAATCAAAGAACCAAACCCATGAATTTGTGCTCTCTTCCTTAGCAATACAAAAGGCAAATGGGTACGTGCCTTTGTTTCCATCCACTGAAACTGCAGTAAGTAGCATCCCATCATTTTTTGTTGTTTGTGGAATGGGTTCGGGTTCTATTTGTGGGTCATTTTGTGTAGGTTGTGCTTCCTCCATATCATCATTATCATCAAGTTCAACAACTACCAGTGGAGGCAACACAGCTGTGGTACATCTTAAAACTGCAATAGAAATAGGTATAACTAGCTCTAAACTAAACCTTTCAAACATGCTCAATACATCCTTGTCATTCTCAATGAAGTAACCCTTCCTATCTTGAAATGACAGAACGCTACCTGCCTCGATGCCAAGTGATTCCATTACATCGTCGAACAAATCCATGAAGCTATAGCAGTCTTCATCGACATTGTCCAAGGAAACTTCTATTGATTTGTGTAATAATCTGATCGTGTGGACCGTATAACCTTTCCTGCAAAACTCATAACCATTAGTCAATCAGATTGTAAACAAACACATACACAATCAGTATATTCTAATTAGTAACCCACAACTAAAACCCACAATTTTCTCAAACAACTAAAACCCACAATCGAATTGATTGTAAACAAACACATACACAATCTCTGACTAAAACCCACAACCCATTACTCAATCCTCACACTATACCTAATATTCATATTAGATAGACTATCAGAACCATTCAACATTCTCAACCGAACCCAGTGACAATCGACATTCCGCTTCAAAATCCTAGGTTAAACCTCAAACCCATTACCCATTTTTGCCACTTACCCAGAAGTTACCATAGCCGAGCGTCGCAATTACAGTCGAAGCCAAACCCACCCTCCTATTTCAACGACGACAAATAGAGAATGAACCTAAATAGAGAGTAACAGAGAGACAGTCAATATTCAGGGGCAACGAAAAAGAACAAAAAAGACAACAAAGATGAGTGACAGAGTTATGGGGTAGAGAGAGTTACAGGAGAGTTAAGGAAGAGAAAAGAAAGAAGGAAGGAACGATCAAGATAGAATTAGGGAAGAGAAAAGAGAGGAGGGAACCGTTTTGGTCTTTTAGTTTTACCAAATGATGTGGAATAGGCCTTTTAGACATTTCACGTGTCCCGTTTAACTTAACTAACGGAAGAAATGGGAAGGGACCGGAGCGAAGGGTTTTCAAAACACAGGGACCGCATGAGAGATATGGTTAAACCTCAAGGACCGTGGTGGAGTTTACCCTTGAAACAAATCTCAAGTGCAAAGATAAAATCATGTGGGTCCTCCCCTACCGTGCCCTTAAATCTCGGTGGCTCGAGCTTCAGAAAGCTTATCAGACGGGTACCATCGTCGGTCTATGGTACAACAGAGGCAATTATCAGAGCAGCTATTGCTGGCTGAACGATGACTACCTAACTAGGAGTAAGTCACTCAAAACGATCAAGGAAATGAGCAAAACGATAAAAAAAGATAGACTGAGCCATATGCGGTGGTTGAGACTGGGGTGCTGAAACTGTGGTCTCTAGCGTACTACGTGAACCATGCTGACCTACTATTGACTGACTGACGGCCTTGGAAGGCAGACGCCTAGCGGCCTTACTAGGTCTTCTGTGACGTCGAAGCACCTCTAGAGTCAACAGACATACAGAACGGATATGCAAAATGTCAGAATGTATGCTATTGCCACATTACCAACGAAAGACTCAAAAGGGTATACGAAAACAATTACTGAGAGAGATATACAGAGACAAATTAGACTGACTTGATCAAAAATACCTTAACTCTACAACTGACCCAGACAATACGAAACCTAACGCTCTGATACCACTTTTGCCATGACTCGTTTCCAGACCATGACCGGCGTACGAAATAAATCGTCTAAGGGAGCCAACCCATCTCGCACAAGCCTCGAAGAATAGAACAAATACCCAAATTCTATGTATTATTAATCGGCTTATTAGTCATATTAAAACATTATAATAGAAATAAGTTTTAGAAATAATATCCTAGAATAATAATAAATATAACTACATTATCAAAATACTGAATAAATAAATATAGCTAAAAACTTTTTAACCATTTTATTTTCAGATACAAATCTATAACCCACTACCCGGTGTGGAGCATCTAACAGAAATTGAAACTCGGGCCCGAACAATAAGGCACTCACTGCTGACAAAGGTATCTCACTGAGCGCGGAAGATCGAACAATCACTATCAAGAACACCTGAAAGATGAAGTAAAAATAAACAAGGAAAAAGAAGGGGGCAAGAACCCAATGAGGAATAACACTCTAGAGTGGCTCCATGCCTCACAAAAACTATTTTGAAACCTTTCAAAATACCACATGCAAATATAAGTGTACATACGTATACACAATATATACAGAGTAATAGTACTTCCAAAAAATCATTTCAAAATCTTTTGCAAACAAGACAGACAACGAACAATCACCCAAGTTGACTAAATAATAAATTAAATAAAAATATTTAATTTCCAAAATCTGAAATAGCCAAAATATTTCCCTTTCAAAATATTTACCGCAATTCCCAAAAAATATTTTCAGAGAATAACATCAAAAAACTTTAACGGAACCAGATCAAATAAAAGGAGTCATTTGGACTCGATAATAGCCAAAACATTTCCTTTCAAAATATTCACTAAAAATCACATGTATTTTTCAAAAATGTTTTCAGAGAAGAATACCAAAGGTTTAACGAGATCAGAGATCAAAAGAGTGGAGTCATCCAGACTCGGTAACAGTCATTTAGGCATAAATTGGCCACTTAAACACTAGATATAGCCATTTAGGCACCATAGTATAACTACTAATGCAAGTATAAGCCACTTAGGCAAATGATACAGCATCGGTGTATCAAAGTTATGCTACTTCGTAGCTAGGTTTTCCAAATCAAAATATTTGCCAAAAATATTTTGAAATACATATTCAAAATATTCAAATTAAAATATTTAATTGAAATATTCAAATAGATAACATTCAAAAGAGACAAATTATTCACCAAAATATATTAAATATTTAGACAAGGTATTTATCCCAAAATATATTTAATTTAAAAAAATATTCTTAAATCCAGAAAGAATATTTTCTACAAAGAATACTTTGAAATTCATAACATGATATTTATTATCAAAATTATAATAAATATTAAATTGTCTACCGATTCGGTTAAAGTATGTTGGTAAGCGACATGTATGACTGCTTCAGGCATGTCTAATTTGCCACTTACAGCCTTGTATCCATTATTCCATTATATATGGTTATGGATTTGTTGTTCATAACAGACTGAGCATTTCATATTTATCAGATTTTGATGGAAATACTTTACTGAATAGTATTTAAAAATGAGTTTGACTAGATAATATTGATTAATTAACACATACAACCTGTCCTTATAATCCTATAAAATCAAGGCATAATTCTTAGATAATGGCTCCAATATTCAAATAATAACCTCAAGTTTGTGTTAGGGTTTACAAAAATATCAAAGAGTGTAGGTCTTCATCAAATGCACGATAATGTGAACAGGATCAACTAAGTTTACGGTTTCCATTTTTTAGAAAGAAAACAAAATATCTGTATTCTATAGCATCCATTGAGAACGCTCCAAGTCATTTTCAATTGACATCATTTTGAGATATATTTATTTCTGCATATATCGATTGATAAGTCACATACCAGATAACTAGATAAGATCATTTTGAGTGTGTTTGTTTTCAAAGACACTCGTAAAGAAAAAGACAAAACATATTTTAGAGTATCAGCAAATGAACTTGAAGGTTTAATTAGCCTTCTGCAATGATTCATTTTCCAACCAAACTGACAAATGATGTTGCTTGATTTGGTTTTACTGTAAATGAACAAAACACTTTTCCTTTTATGGAATGTTTGCTTCTTTTTTTTTTTTTATCATGCGTCTAGATTGTTTCTTCTTTTTCTTCTTATATTTTTTACCTTTTTTTTGGAAGGTATTAGTAAGAATTAATCGCTTACCAACATACTTTAACCGAATTGGTAGACAATTTATTGGTAATATGTTAGATAATCGAAACTCAAGAAGAAGCATTAAATACCCTCAAAACATTTCTTTTTGTGACGGGGAAGCATTAAGAACATAATTGTAAATTCTAAAAGTTTGATGTCTTATTTAGGAATTATGACTAGTTGGAGGACTGACTTGTAATTTTTGAAAAGTTGGGTTTATTCTGTAATTTGCCGAGGTCTTAGGGACTAAAATATAATTTTATAAAAGTTAAGGGACTAAACTATAATTTTACATTGAGGTTTGATTTTTAAGAGAATGTTAGATATTCGATCGAAATAAGTTTTCAGGCAACTTCTGGGGTTTGGGTTTTGCATTTACATCTGCATATCATATATTTAGTATTGTCACAGTTACATCATCTAACTCCTTTGTAATAAATTCTGTTTCAGCTCAGTTTGATATCCGAGGTGGCCAGTCATCCACCGATGTCTGTAATATGTTCAGCTTTGTTATGTGATATATGTTTCTCGTCCGACATTTAGATTATTGGCTCGATATGCAGGTGAGTGAGATGACAGTTTCAGATACATAGGTTGTGTCTTTTAAACCCTATACATTTTTGTTGTGTCTGGGTTTGCTATGAAATTGGAATGATTAATTGTTTGGCTAATTAATAATCGAACTTATGTGATTATTAATACTCAGTATTCTATTTCTGATATCTAATATTTATATATTAAGTATATATATAAATATTTTCTGCAAAATAATATTTGTTTTGCATGTTCATCTTATATATATATTAATATAAAGGAGAATACATGCATTGAGATGTTGACATGTGTCATCTTAAATTAATGACATTTGGTATTTTATTAATGTGACATATGTCATACAAAGATGTACCATAGAAATAATAATAAATGTGTTTGCATTAGGCATTTATATCAATTAACCAATTTACATAGTAATTAATAAAATATACAATAAAAATTAAAATATAAGAATAAATCTATTTTATTTAAATGTACTTCCATTGCACATTTTAAAAACAAATACTATATGTACACATATTGTTTAATATTCAATACAACAATGTATGTTTTTAAAAAAAATCTTTATATTATTTTCCATATCACTGCTGTTGTTTTTATCTGATTCTATTTATCGACATTTTTTATCAATTTGATTTTCCAAATGTCCTAAAAATTAATTTTCATAAATAAGTACAATTTATAAAATTGGTATTGTGAACTAATAAATTCACAACCAAATTGATTGTCATAGTAAAGTGTATTTTGGTTATTGAATTTGTTAATATTTCAATTAGAGATGAACGAATGGATTTGGTTTATGGAAGATCAAATTTTTATTTTATTAATATTTTTTGTATAATTATTCCTTGATAATGTAAACTTTTATCAATTATGCAACAAACGATGATTGGTTCAATACATCTTTTGATCAATT
This sequence comes from Flueggea neowawraea, assembly GCA_948243855.1. NCBI lineage: Eukaryota > Viridiplantae > Streptophyta > Magnoliopsida > Malpighiales > Phyllanthaceae > Flueggea > Flueggea neowawraea. Next base: position 13,957 of record CAODLS011020428.1, read on the forward strand.
CCTTGACAAGCTATATTAAATAAGTCACTTAAGAGATTTTATGATGTTGTAATTCTTCAATCTCAGCAAAAACTACTGTTAAACATTGCCAAGCCACATTGGTTTATAATTGCCTCAATTTATTTTCACTTTGAGAGGTTTCAAGAGTTAAAAGTATGCATGCATTAAAGATTTTTATAAGTTACAAAGAAAACAATTCTTCAAACTATATCTAAGAGATTGAATTTTGCAAACTATATTGGAAATTTGAAAATTTAATGTGAGATTCATAATTGTATTATTTTATTTTATTTTAATTTTAAAATTTAAATTATAAAAACTTGAATATTCATAAGAAATTTAAAACATATTAATGGTATCTGAAGCATCGCTCAGGGTTTTATACTAGTATATATATATATATATATTAATGGGGCACTCGCGCTATGTAGGGCAGACCAATGCGTTGTGCTATGTACATAAGAAAATTAAAAAATATTAATGGGGCACCTATGCTATGTAGGGTAGACCAATGTGATGTCAAGGCCTAGTTGTCAGGGTACTATGACACATGTACTTTGTTTCTTATTAGTGGCGGAGACCACATCTATTATATATTTTTGTTTATGGCCCCATATATGTTCTTGATATACGATATCTGATATATATTTAATATGTCTGATTGCTTGTTGTCTGTTTTGTTTGCGAACAATCTCAAAATGAATTTTGAACTAATATTATGTATTTAGTGTGAATATGTACGTATATGATTATATTTGCATGTGGTATTTTTGAACTGTTTTCACAACGATTTTTGTGAGTTCCGAAGACGATTTGGAGTGTCGTTTCCTCACTAAGTTTACTCCTCCACACACCCCCCTCCCAACATCTTTCAAGTACACTTTTGACGCTCGACAACCATTCGGCACATCGATCTCAGTGAAACAACTTGATAGTAGTGAGTGTCCTATTGTTCGGGCTCTACTTTATTAGAGTTCTACACCGAATTCTATTAAGTTTGGTACACTTACGTATTTTGACTTTTAGACCTTACCAATTAAAATTTTACTTTTATTTTGATATATTAAATTATATTCTGATATTTTATTTTTCATGAAAACATATATTTTATTTATTTACATTTATTATATTTTGTTATTAAATATTTTATACACTTTGTTAATAATGGTTTAATAAATGAATAATTTAGGTAGAATGATTGGATTTCCGAGACTTGTGAGAGATGAGTCAAGCATCCACTTCAATTCATCTTATATACCGATCATGGTTTAAAAACGGATCGTGACAAATGTCTTGGCACCTTTAACATAGTCGAATAGGGCATCTGAGAAAGGAACATAAGCATATGGCATTCAAATAGATAGAACCTAGGTGCCCACCCAAACTGTTGCTAAACTCTTGAAAACAAATAGATAGAACCTAGGTGCCCACCCACTCCGCTCTATATCCAACTTCAATTATTATTTCCATATTATCAAATGTTTTCAAACATTAATTAATTGGAATGAAGGATTTTTCTTTGAAGTAGAAATTACATAGAAAAAACATAAGATTTTTTTTTTCATTTTTCACAATGTTGAATCTGACTAGCATTGCTACCTCCTGAACTCAGGTGTGTGGTCATACGTTAAAAATCAATTAATGATTATAAAATTCCACTACGAACAAGTTTTTTTTCTTAAAAAAATGTTTATTTATTAAAAAATTGATAGTAATTTTAAAATCCATTCTACACTTGTTTAAACCATTAATACACCTTTTTTACAATAGTTTATGTCATTTGTGCACTCGTTGTACACCTTTGCACATAGGTTGCGGAAATATCTTTCCTCACGATTTTTCTTTAATTTCTCTCAAGAACTTAATTTCTCGATAGAATATGGCAATTTCTCTCTCGTGCCCCCAAATTTTTGTATGTATTCAAATAGTTTCTCCTTGTTGGTATTTGTAGAAATAGTTTGATGGACATAGAACTTTGCAAAGTTGGCACTTAAAATTAATATAGAAGTGCTCATTCCAGATTTAACTTTATATAAATGTTTGGGAAATGTACAGGTTTGTACATGTTTAAAATAACAACTTTGTAAAAATACCATCTGCATCAATTATTTCAAGAAAAACCACCAACAAACAAACTATTTGCACGCATCTAGCATAAGGGATTACACGTGAAAAATTGTCAATCTCTCACAAGAAAATGACTTTTAACGAGAAAAAGTGTTTTCGCCGCCTTTTGTCTAGAGGTGTACAACTAGTGCACAAACAATATAAATCGGTGTACAATGGTGCACGAATAGTTTACAAAATTAATTTTAAACTTATTTGGTTCATTTCAGTTGATGTATTTCAATTTAATATTATTTTAGGTTAAATTACCGTTGAGTTATATTTAGTGTAAACCAATATACAAATGATGTACGAAATGGCTTACAAATTTAATTTAAAAATTATTTAATTCATCCGTACAAACACTTACCTTAGATATACAAATGGTATAAAAAAGTATACAACTAGTGTACAAATAGTGTCCAATTTGTGCACAAATGAAACTTTAAAACTAATCCTATTTTTAAATGAAACAAATGTATAGATGATGTATGCATGGTGGACAAATGGTGGAAATTTTGTTTGTCATATGTAAACATGTTGTCCACTTTGTACGCCTGAAATTTAACAAAATTTCATATTTTGGTATTTTTGCAAATAATTTCTCCTTGTTAGCATTATTAGAAATACTTTCATGCACTTACCAATTTTGGAAAGTTGGCATTTATTTTCTGTCATATATGCACATTTCCCCCTAAACTAGAGTAGAAACGACAATGAGTCGAGTTTGGGTCGGAGATATCACCCCATACTCAAAACCCAAAGTATGAAATAATCTCCCAAACCCAAATCCAAACCCGATCGGGTGAGGGAAATTATACCAACCTCAAATCCATTGGGTTTGAGAATACTCGTGGGCATGGCAATACACTGTTGTAATTCAAATTTAATATGAGCCATATACATAAAATACATAAAATATATGAAAAGTTACTTAAAATTTTAAAAAATTATCATTGTAATAATCAATATAATTGTCTTCATCATAAAAGAAGCCTTCTGTAAATCATATATATGCACTTTTTTTTGCAAAGTATATACATGTTATTTTGTATAATATTTTAAAAAAATTATAAATATCGGGTATTGGATCTCAGTTTTGGTTTTATCCGAACCCAAGTGTTTTAAGTTGGGCTCAAGTTTGGGTTTGGGACGAGATATACATATCCACCCCAACCCAAACACAATTTTTAAATTTTGACTTTTATGACACGAACTCAGTCAAATTAAATTAAATTCGAGTGGGTTCAAGGTGTATGTGAATTCGTAAATCCATAATCTAGCTTCAAACTGCAAGATCTTGTCATTGACTCTATCTAATGTGCAAAATAAAATCCATAATCTAGCTAGGTTGACCGCTAATGTCAGGTTTCTATGTTTGGAGATTCACACCCCTAAATTGTATTGTTAATGTTCCATCGTAATTATTTATTATAATGTAAATCTCAGATTTTGAAAAAAGAAAAAAATTACATAAAATTAAAATGTTAATATTATTTTTAATTATCCATTAAAGTGTAACCATGAAACTAACGAAATTATATATAAACAAAACATATTAAAAAAATGTGATTTTCCCTCAAAAACTAAATCTTGTATATTTCTTTCCAATCTAGATCTTCTCATCAGTAACTTTATTTATAAACATCACCTTTTACCAATAGACATTTCTACAATACTTACAATAGTGAATGCCGTAATGATAAGCTAAAAATGGAAAAATAAACCAAAATCAATTATCATTTGGTCCATACTGGAAGTTTTGTAATCACCTAATTCAAAAATTATAGTCACATCTGATCAGTATACACATAAGAATTCACATATACTAACATAAGAAGGAAGGGTTGTTTCAAACTATAAACTTCTACAACTACAACTTCACTCACTTGGGGTTCCTAAGAACAATAATTACAGAGTCGCCACGGAGGAACATCTTGCTAATGAATCTGTCCTTGTTAACTGGTTGAGCCTTTTTCTTGCCTTTCCCTGTCTTTGGCACCTGAATGAAAAACATGTGCGATAAAATAACATTGAAGAAAAAGTAAATAAACTACTAGATTATGGGATCAAGTATCAAACCTACCTCAGTCCACATCTCCCCGACATTTTCAAGAACCATGTTGCAGTGTCTATCAAAAGCTCTAACTCAACCAAGAAGCTTTTTGTTGTTACGACAATTGATGAGGACCTGTTAGGACAAGTTCCAAATTTATATGAGAAAGTCTTGGTAAGAAATGCTTCCAATGCATACAAACTCATGGACAAGCTAGCGGTCTTTCTAATTTGAGAGCCAAATATGTAAAGATCATAACCTGAGTGTTATTTTTTACACTCATCTTTAGTACAGAAAGTGGTCCTGTGTTGAATTCCTCTTCTGTCTTCCACCCTGCATTAATAAATAATGGCCAGCATAAATAGACAATAAAAATAGTAGCAAGAAAGTCATACTAACAGCGATCATAGCATGACTAAAGAGGAATTTAATTGTACAAGATTCAATATTGAAAAATTAAACATTTACATTCCTTGGTTAAGAAATTGAAAATTATATTAGTGCATGATAAGACCACAAACACAAAAGAAGCGGCAGAGAGACCACTTCGGCACAGAAATAAAATTCTCAACAAGTTGTGGCATTCCTTGCGAGGTTGGAAACAGCAAGGGTATTTTGCAGCAGAAATTTTAAATTAAAACAATAATAGAACGCTATGCATAATGATGAGGAGAGAAACAAACATAATCTTCAGACATTTAACTCATTCTCGAAATCAAGCATGATATCAATGAACTGCAAATGAGATATGATATCATTTTTTCTAAAAAAAAACAAAGAGATAAGTGTTCAAAAACACAATAAAAGGAAACAGAATAACTTACATCTTCCTCCATTGGTCGGCTGCAAACAAATTAATGAAAAATTGAAAAAAAAAGTCAGAACTAAAGAAATAGATCTACAAACACAATCAGCGGCAACACAAAGAAGGAAAGATCACCAATACCTCATATTGAACAGAACTAGTGTAACCGGAGGGTTTCTTTGAAAATTACTTCAGCTGAAACCAACCACAACAAAAGAGAGAAAGTTATCAATACAATGAGTTAAGTATGCAAAAAGGAAGTTGATATATTAATCACAACTGCTTTCTTAACATTAATCAGTCATTTCTGAAATTCTCAATGATAGTTAGACATCGTATTGTCAGCAACAAAATAGTAACATCTTGGCATACAGAATTTCAACGAAGCAACTCACAAACTCCATTTTTTTAGTTAAAATACCAATCTGAATGGACACAGAAGAAATAGCCAAATCCATTTTCAACTGAAGTTACTTAGCTCTTGGCTTATCAATTGCATCATTTAGCTAAAGTGTCTCAATCATTTTATTGACTAAGATATCCCATTTCGTGTCCCTTCAGCTAGATTTTCTGAGGGTCTCAATAATACACAAAGTTATTCTGTTCTTGGCTCATCAATCTCATAGATCTAATAGATGGCGTGGAGAGTTTTATATCATTTATAATTATGCAATTAAAGTAGCAATGGACATAATCTATCACAGATCCCTTCAGTCAACCGGAGTCTCTAAAGCAATGTAGTGCCCTAGAATTGTCAATAATGCCTTCTGCCATGAATTCATCGACCAACACAAAAGGAGATATTCACTCATAGGAAAACCCAACACAAAAGAAGCATACAATTTTGTAAAGGACCAAAAACTGTCTCAAATTATTATACTCACTACAAAACACAAATGAAGAAATAATCCAGCAAGCACAAACCAATTAAGCTAAGACCAATCTCGCAAGTTAAAATTATTGAAAGCTAAGGCCTCTTCAGTTCAGGTCTCCAAAAAATTTCCGCATGGAGCATCTCGGAAGAACGAAAGTTATATTCATATATCATCATTAGAGGCCATTAACATCACAATTCGTTACTACTGATAATCAGTTTCACAAATGAACCACTAAAATAACTCGAAATAGTTCTATATTTTACTATTTCAATCCTTCACAAAAACCGAAAATTGTAAAAAAACATAAAGATTAGAAGAAGTGATGTCTCTTCAGTTCAGGTCTCCAAAAAGACTTCCACATGGGTAGTTTCTCAGAAGAACGAAAGTTTTAAATTTAAATCATCATCAGGGACACCATTAGCGAAAAAAGAACAAAGAACTTGAAACAGAATGTTGCAACACGCATTTCATGAAGAAACAATCAATAGTTATACCTGCATGTATTTCAAGACTGAGGAGCGAGGAATGGATCTCGACAGGACTAGGCGGCTAGTTTTATAGGGCAAGGGTTTCAAGTTTGGCATAAGTTGTTGCAAAGCTGCACAAAAACCCTAGCCACGATTTGGTTTTTCAATTTTGTACTGGGCCTGGACCTAAAATCCACTTTCATTTTTTAGGGATAATTACGCTTGAGGTCCAATTAGCTAAAGACCCGCCCGTTCCGGTGAAATTTGAGGCGAATAGAAATAAATATTAATATTATATTTAAATGAGGAAATAAAATTATATTACAGCATTTTGTGTTGATGTAACGAACATATTAACATTTTTTCTTGAGAACAAATGTATTCATCAGTCGTATTGCGTGGACCAAATTTAAAACGGTGATCTACAGGCGATTAAATCATCTATTTAATTAGGATATAAATATTATCTTGACTGTTTATTTAAATGCATCATTTTTTGTTTCAGTAATAACATCTTAACTTTTTTTTGCAAAAAAATTATGCATTATTCATATTTTGACTAGAAAATTCGAAAACCTCTTTTTATACAACTTTTTTTGTGGAGTTGCTCGAGTTGTTTTTATTGTCACGAATGAGTATCTTCAATCCAAATCTAGTTTTTACTCTGTGAATAACAACATGCATCTGACTGTGATAGAATACTAGCTTGGAGAGGTAAAGATCGACATGTGAAAGGGATTGTCCTTGACTTTTGTTGATTGTCATGGCAAAACAAACAACTAACGGAAATTACCTTCTTTGGAACTTGAAAGACAATTTGAGATCTGACGACGTCAAAAGCATTCGAGGCACCAAGACCCCGATGAAAACCAAACTGATTTCCTAAATTTGATTTTTGTTTTGTTACTGTGGCACTTTCCATAATATTAACACTCACACTCTTATTTTTCACTCATCCTTTGATGCATTCAATTCGCTGATAGCATCATATTTCCATGCCATTTTTCAAAGGCTGCATAAAAATTGCAAAATTAGTAGAATAATAAATCTAAAAATTCTAAACAATTAATTAATTAATTAAAGATCAAATCAATTAAAATAATTTTATTTCTTTTAAATGGATTTTTTTTTGAAAATCTTGAATCTTTAAACTTTACAAAAAATATTTATTGAATGACATAAACAACATTTATTATTTGTACATATACGACATGAATAACACATGTAAAATTTATGCATAATTTATACAAAATAATACATTACAAAATTCTAACTTCTATTAATTTTTAAAAAAACGTCAACATAAACTATAGTTGTTGAAAGCATCCATTAATTTTTTAGGTTTTGAATTAAAATACTTTTGTAAACATTTTTAATCTTTAACAATGCCATTTATTGAACAATACATAACTGTTGGACACGTAGAAAACACAAAATTAGTAAAGTAATAAATTTCAAAATTCTAGAGTTTAATAAATTTAATAGATTTCAAAAATACTTTTGTTCACATCCATTGCCTTGTTAAAATTAAAAATACCATTCATTGAACACTACATAATTGTTGGACACATAGAAAACACGTGGATACAAATGGTAATCAACATTTGCATATTAATACATCTGTTATTTTAGTGTAATTTTACTTTAATATGTCAATTAATTAAAATAGAAATTTAAACCTTTTTTTTCAATGAAATTTAAACGTTAAAGGGTTACAGTTGTAAACCATGCGGGATGTCTCTTTCTAATTTTGAAGACAACTCACCATAGTCCCTCTTTCTCACGACCTTTCATCACTCCTTTCTGTCCTTTTTTTATTTCGACGGTTTCTATGTCAATTCCTCTCTCTCTCTCTCTCTCTTATAGCTTCTCTAAGACTAGTTGTAACTAGACTACGAACGGGACTATCGTTCGTAACCCGGTGCAAGGGGACTTGTAGCCCGTCCTCCTGCGGGAGGACGGGCTACATGTGTCAGGCGCGGGGCCTGACACATATATTTTCTTTTTAAAAAAAATCAAAATTTGATCGTTTGAACGTTTTGATCAAACGGTCAGATTTACTCCAATAGTAATATTACCGTTGGAGTACTGTTAGGGGCTGAAAAATTACTCTTTTAGTCTCTAATGTCTAGTTTTACTCATTTTCCTATAAATACGCCCCTAAACACATTTTTTTCTCTCATTTTTACACTTCAAATACTCATTTCTCTCCCCAAACTCTCTCAACTCTTAAATTTCTCTCCAAATATTTTTCAATGGATCACAACAATTTTCCCAATGATTTTTCAAACAACCAAAACAAAACAACCACAGAATTTTTTGTTCCAAATATTTCCTCCTCTTTCGATGACGAGGAGTACAAAAAAATCGTAGATAATTTCAGGCAATCTATTTTGATTGATCCTGCTGAAGAAGAGATGCATATCTAGAGGTTCACCGATATTCGTGATCGTGAGCAACATTATCGTCTTTGAGCGGATTTGGTAGAGCATCTATAGAACAATCGTGAAGAATAATACCGAATTTTATTTTCATGTATTATTATTTTATTTTAAAAAATTATGAACTTTATTTTAATATATTTTTTATTTTAAT
>CAODLS011020559.1:0-14607 GCA_948243855.1 Flueggea neowawraea
TTGGTAAATTGTGCTACTTTTTATCCTAATTGCTACTCCAAACAAACAAGCCCTAGTGTGAAACTGTATGATCCTTATCAAATTAATTCCATGTCGCAAAAGCTTGCTCTTCCTTGTCTGTCGCTGATTATATTTAATGAAGAATGTTACCATTCATAATGCTGCCATATTATCTGTTAATGCTGGCTGGGAGTTGGAGCAGCTGATAATTCAATGTCTCTCTTTCATCGTCCTCAAGAAAGACTTGGAGGCTTCTCTGGCACAGGATCAAAAATGACTGGATGGCAACTTTACAGAACGCCACCAAAAACAGTTGCAGTGGTATGGTTTGTTCTTCTGTTCTACAGTTCTAGGCTTCTCATCTAATTTAAGGATAGAGTTCTCACGTGCACGTCTGCATATTTTCTTGTTCATAAATAATGTCTCTGGGTTATCGGTTTTTAACCTGGCATGGTTTTTATATGCATATTGCTGTGGTGCATAACGATTTGTTCGGATCCTAACTTCTCGCCTTTTTATACTCTATGTTTAAAAAAGTCATTTGCCTTAGATTCAAATATTCCGCTTGTTTTTTTGTCTAGTTCCTCCGCTGGGATTTTCTTGATGTGTTTTTTGAACTCTGATGGAACTGAATGCTAACCAACTGAACTCTAGAAGCAATATATCCCATGTAGAAGATCCATACAAACTGTTATTATCTTTCTAAACTCGTTTAGACTTTCCTTTCGTGGCCATTTTTTGTTTATTTCTAGGTGAAAATTCATTTTTTTGGGAATAAATAATTTTGTGCAAAGTGTTGAAGGGTGTACTATAAAGGATTATTACCACGTCGGCGACTGCTATAGTTAATATACATGGATTTGTTATTGATATTACTTGGATATCACTTAGATTATTAATCAACTTTTAATTGTTCTTTTTCGGTCACTTTCGACTGCTGAGTCTCCAGGTAAGATGTGTGGCATCTGATCTTGAACGGAAAAGGATATGCAGTGGCGGTCGCAACGGTGTCCTTAGACTTTGGGAGGCAACCATCAACATTTAATTCGGTATCATCTCATCTTCTGGTTATTCGTAGCATTATCTATTAATCGCATTCAGATAAGTGGTCTCTATGTTTATTGCGGATCCAATTTGCATCAATTATACAAATCCAAATGTAAGATGAAGGCGTCATGGATGAAAACCCCAATTTTGGGCAGAGGTAATAAAGTTTCTTGTGCGTTTTGTAGATAAATTTGATTACTGTATGCTTGTATTACATGATTCTTTTGCTATTTATTCATTTGTGTAAATTCCAGCTGGGCTTTGGGAACCTCTTCGTTGTTAAGATTGTAGGTCTAAATTGGATCGGAAGCAAGACAATTTAGTTTATGTTGATCATCAGTTTGTATTGTATTGAACTTCTTTCAAATATACATATCTATGTATTAACGTGGTCTAAGGTGTTTGTTTACCTCATTTGTTTGTTTTGCCCGGTAAGTAGTTAAAGATTATAGCTCGGGATGGGATTGCAATTCATGTCGGACGTAATATAATGAGGAAGTTACATCCCATATCATTTTTTTATCATTATCATTTCATAAATGCAACCCAAAGGGATTATATATCTTATTTTGGAACTTTCTTATTAAAATTTCGCAAATGACATAATATATAACCTTTTAATTGTTAGTTTCTTTCTTCTCGCTCTATGTCATGCTTTTTCTCTCTACTCTCTCTCCCACACTTTCTCTCTCCTCCCTAAACCCTGCACTCTACCTCCTCTCCTTCTGTTTGTTGCCTCATCCGCTTCTCCTCTTCTTCTTCTCTTCTTCTCTTCTCCTCTCCTCTCCTCTCCTCCTCTTCTTCTCCTTTTCTCTTTGCTTCTTCTCTTTGTTTGTGCACATCATTTGCTTCTTCATTCGGCGTTGGAAGGGCGGCGGTTAGGGTTTTAAAACCCTAGCTACCACTGCCATGAAGGACATAGTTTTTTATAAAAAAAAATATTTAACAGCCTTTTATTCTTGGGTTGTATTTTTGTTGTACTCATTTTTTGTTACTAATTTGAGCCAAAATGCAACCAATAGAGATCTGAATCATTATTTTCTAGTGGGGATAAAAGCGGTGTTTACTCGTTTTGTACTCGTAATTTTATCGAATGATAAAAAAAATATAAAGCTTTCAGCCTTTAATATTTTTGGGTTGTACTCATTTTGTTCATCTTCTATAATTATTTCATTCTCATTTTTGTACTCGCTTTTAGGTAAGTATGTTGTAATCAACAAGGCTTAAATGACTCGTATTCATTATGTAAGTATTTTTTTTGTAATGCACTAGTTTTGCACTCATAATTTTACCGAGTAATAAAGAAATAATTAAAATATTTTTTAATATTTTGTTTTGACTTGTACTTATTTTTATTTGTATTTGTTCTCTGTTTGTTCTTATTTTGTTGTTGTACTAGTTTATACTTTTGTTGTTCTCGGGTTGTACTCGTTTTCACTGGTTAAAAGAGTATGGCCAACGCACGGTTAATTTTAAGACTCGTGGTCAACACGCGGTCAAATTATGGTATTTGTGATTATTTTATTCCGTGCTGTTATTTTTGGCTTGCTTTTGACATTATGTGTGAAAGAAATCTTTTTTTGTTGTGTAATTGTGTAGTTAACCTTATTATAATTGGGGTGAATATATCTACAATTTAAACATGATTTTATGTGACAAAATTGAAAAAAAATAGAATTTGTATCGATTGTGCCGTATCATAATCATGTGCTTTGTAATTGTATTATTGTGTCAAAAATTGCTCCTCCACAATAGGCCAACACCAAAAATCACCATTGCTTTCGAATCGACTGATAACAACTATCCTTGAACCATTTCGCGAAACCACCGAGTAGCTATTTATTACTCCCGAACGATGATTTGCCAGGACATAATTAACTCCGAATCATCAAACCATCTTTACCTCCAAATGACTGAGCCACCAACATTCCAAAGCAACTGAACTACTTTCATCTTCCACATTGAGCAACAAATGAAGAGATTTTTACACCATAACCATTAATTACAATGGAAATAGAAGGTTGCTTTCCTTGGCTACGCTAAACTGGATTTTCGTCTGTCGGTTAATACACCCTGAATCACCGAGCCATCGTTGCTCCAAGAATACCAAGCCTTTAATGCCAATCACCAAGCTAACATCACCCCTAACCACTCAACCTCCCAAAAGGCATATGATACATAGATAAATATGCCACATCAGCACCTAATGAAGGACTAATGATTAGCCAAATTTGATTTGAGTCATTGATGTATAAAGATAATTGAGGAGGAAAAAAAGTCATTTTTTTCATCACATTTATAATTTAGGTTATTTCAGTGTATTAGGTCAATGATTGGCTTGGTTTCCCGTCAAAAAATACAAAATGATTGTCTTGGTTTTGTTGTATGTGAATTTTTATTCCATCCGTCCAAATGAAATCTATGTGCTACGACTTGAACATTTATTTGCACTTCTAATTTTGCATAATGAATAAGTCTAGAGATCCCATATTTTTTCATCCCTCAACCTTTAGGCACTCTGCTTAGGTGGAGGAAAATAATTTAGTGAAATCCATTAAAATATTAAGTATCCTATTTTTTTAATTGATATTGAAGGAGACTCACATAAGCAAATTAAATCAGGATATGGTACAAATATAAGATGAAGCCATGAACATCATAAACAAGAAAAGCTTTAGGAGGGAAGACTAATAGAAGAAGCTCCTTGTCACTCAAATTTGTTCATAATCAAGCAGCCAAAGAAAAAACAAATCCTCAAATTTAAAACAAATCTTGACCAGACAATACATCTTTTGGGAAAATTAATTAAGTACACAAACGCACATAAATGCCAATTTCAAGCCATCATTCTTTGGTTCATGGGAGCAACCATGGCAACTTGAGGCTGTTGCATCTGCTGCTTCGCTAAATTTCCTTGCCATCCTACAACATAAAATTTAATAAATCTGAAATTAAAGCATTTTCACATATATGAATCTTCGATTTATCAACAAAACGAATCTTAATCTAAGTGCTAAATCTCATTGGGTTTACATCATCACTACACTTATTTAAAGGCTGTTGCATCTACTTCGCCACATTTATTTTGCCATCCTTAAATAATTATTTTAAATCACTTTCGATTCTGAAGTAATTTTTTTTATAAGTCGTTGTGCTTGAATTTTTTAGAGTAAAATTGATTTTTCAGTTTTGTTTTTTAAGTTGCTATAGGTATGGTTTTTTTATTGTTGTTGCTAATGAAATTTGAACCCAGAACATAATTTACAAGTCTATTTGTTTACCAGCTGAGTTATTATTTATAAGTTGTCGTTATAATTTAACAGTTGTACGTTAGGAATTAAAAAGATTTAAGATGATTATTTAAAGAAATAAAATGATTCAAAATCTAGTTTAAGGATTGAAATAATGGTGTTTTATCCCCATTAAACACATCTGCAGGAAGAAGTGAGAAACATTGATTATGATTAAACCCTAAACATAATTAGTTTTAGACCGTTTTACTTATATTTTATCTAAAAAGTGCTTATAAACGAGTTTTGACCTACGACTTCTAAACGATTTATGAAATATATGTTTAGTAGAAGAGGATCATTTTGATAAAGCTGAAAATAGATAATCAACATAATAAAATGCTAAAACAATGGTAAATAATATATAAGGAAAAGAGGATTACCAATAGAAGGGTCAATGCCTCTCAAGTTGAGCTCTCTATACTCTTGACAAAGAGCACACCACTCAAAGACGAAATGGGTGATCCAATCCGGTGCTGGGGATTCCACCAGCCCAAATCTTGCCCTAAGCTTTGTTCTGTAACTGCATGACAGTATGCATGGCATCGCTATGCAGAATGCTATCACTCCGTACAACATCCCGCTCGTCCCACATGCTGCATAATATCATATATAAATAACTTACGCATATCAATTTCACTAATTAAGAGCAAAACGACCACGTAGTAGTTATTACACAGTGATTAACATTCCAGAACTTACAGGTGTTCCCATTGTCAACTATTTCTGCAACTTGCCCGAATGTCACGCATGGGAAGAACGCTGTTATTAGAGCTGAAAATATAGCAAATCAAATCCATTAGTTTGTATATACAGAAATCTTCACTGACTTAAAATCAACTTAATTTTCTCTCCACAAGGTTTAAATTTTTTCTGAAATTTGAATCTTTGTCCCTTTATAGATAAAATCATAAAATATTTTCTTGCAAGAGAGGAAATTGTAGGAAATCTTGGAACATTCCTACTAAGATACAATCTATCATAATTTGAGAGACATTAATATTATTAAAGAATATGTCTTTTAAATTATGGAATATTATATTTTAATAAGGAAATATGGTAGAAGTTCACTATAATCTTAGTTGCGAAAAAGATATTATTTGGTATAGTCTGCTCAAAATCAATATATGTTCATCACTGAACCAACAATTTATTGTTTAAATGATACACATGTAGTTAATATATAAATAACAGTATTAATAATTTGAATTTATACCAGCATTTGTTTCATATTTGAAAATAAATTGATGAGTCATAATTAATGCATTATTACCATTCATTGGATCATCCATGCAATCAAATAAGCCAGTTTGCCAACCCTGATTGTAAACCTGCTGAGTCATCTGGACCGGAACGCCAGGTGCAGACATGTTTCCATTAGGTTTAATGGGTGAATTTGGAATGTTATACTGAGCTTGTTGTTGTCGCAGAGGACTCTGTGGAGGAGGGAATGGAACTGGCTGAGCCTGAGGAGCTTGGTTATAAGCTTGTGGACCTGCAGGAGAAAACCCGGCCTGCTCTTGTGGTCCAAACATTGGGTTGGCTTGTGGGCTTTTCGGTGGAAATTTCACGGGCTGTGTGGACCGGCTTTGTTGTTGGTACATTGGACTATTTTGTGGGTTCCGCGGTGGGTACTGTACTGGATGGCCCGGTTGAGGCCCGTAGCCCTGGTTCATTTGCGGCGGGTACTGTCCGGGCTGGCCCGGTTGAGGCCCATAGCCAGGGTTCATTTGCGGCGGATACTGTTGAGGCTGAAATGGTGGTGGTGGGGGTTGGTATTGGCCTGGTGGTGGGGGTTGTGGCTGTTGAGCTTGTGGGTCATTTGGTGAAGGGTTCATGTTGGGTTGGTTTTGTTGGGTTGAGTCATAGCAGCCATTTTCAAATGTGTGGGCAGTGATATCTTCATGAGCATGTGAAGCGTCATATTGGTATTCTTGATGTTGCAAGTGATCATATTTGTGAGGTTGGTCAGTGCTTGTTTCGGAAAAGTCTCCTTTGGGTTGTCCCATTTGGGGTCTCACCTCTCTTTCCTCGACAAGAATGACTAAATAAAGAAGCAAAGAGCAGTTATAATGTGTGTACTTGGCCAATTTAGATAAGCTTATAAAGACAATGTAGTGCTTATTTTTCTTTTCATTTTTTATTGTTTATAACTATACAATATATGCAATTTGGAATATATAATATAAGCAATAACCAAAAATAACAACTTGCACGAAGAACATATCATCGTGGAGATGGAGTACATAGAAGAAGTGGACTAAACTATACATATATCATTTGACTTTCGATTTGTAGATTTGTAGAGTTTATTTATTTTGGTGGTTATCTTTATATTTGCTCTCTCATTCTCAATCTTAATGAGTTACAAGTCGATTGGTTGGTGATTATTTATTTATAACGCCAATAAAATTTTGTAGTTCCAAATCTTCATGGAAAGTTTTTATAATTTGATTTGCATTTGAGAGATTTAAGTGATGATTGCCTTCTTTCTATTAATTTGTTGGCTATTCGGATTTTTTTTACTATCTACTTAATTCAGATTCGAATCAGATAGAATTTCGTAAGAGCGGTTTTTTTACTTAATTTCAAAATTTCTCCATTCTCAAAAGTTGATTAAATATTTAGATATCCAAAAATCTTTTTTAATAATTATTAATTCAAATTCAAGTTAAAAGTATAAAAATGTCTCACATTGCTTAGGAGAGAATGGTCTCTTGGTTTATAAGAAAGAGTTAATCCTCCTCTCATAAGGAACTTTTTCGGAACGAGTTATGTTCAAATTTGAGAAAAACAGACAAAATCTTTATGAGCAAAAGACTTTTTCTAATGAATTTTAAAATTTCTCCAATCTCAAGACTTAACTCACGTTTATTTATTATACCTCAAAAATTGACGTTTAATATCTAAAAACTGAAGGGGAAACTAAGTCGGATATTGAAAAAGAAACACACACTTATTTCTCAATTAATTAAGAACACTTGGAAAAAACAAAAGAAAGAAAAAGAAATAAAGAAAAGGTGGCGAAGACTTTGGTGGATGTGGGAATTGTTTGGAAATTGAGAGCGTTTACTTTGACTTAGCAAAAGTAGAAGAAGGTGTTGATTTGATCCTCCCTCTCCAAAACGCGGCTTCAATGGCTGTAACCATGTGCTCATCACCTCTTTGTTGGGTTACACTCAAATCTCATAGCCAAAGCCAGACTTGCAACGATATTAAGTTAGTTTAAATTGCCCAAGTAGTTTAGAATCTGTCTCTAACCACTTCCATTATGACGAATTTTGGGAAAACTTGGTTCATGTATTGATCCTTTACGTAGTACTGTTCATGGTGGTTGACAATATAAATGAGTGAGTCATGGAAGATGAGTTTAGTAATCGGGGTGATTCGACAGGGACGGTGATAAGCAGGGAACGTAGGTGTAAGTCTCAGTTGATGAGCATCTTGATTTAGCTATGGAGTTATACTATGTTATTCTTATCAAACTAAAAATCTATATTGATAGATGGTTCTTTTTACGTAACAATTTCGGCCATTTTGTAATGAAGTATGTCTCACCATTTTATTAGAGGTATTTAGTGTATTACATTGTTTAGGTGTGTAGAGATATTTAAATGAAACAAAATTTATTAAGTAAATCAGTTTAAAACTCCTTTTGTATACTAATTATGCATTATTTGTACACCACATGCCCACTTTATAGAATTAATTGATGATAAATTATTAGTCAATAAAATTTTCATTCATTATATTTTGTTGTATGCTTTTCGTATGCACATTCAAAAAGATTTACATTATTTTATGTTTTTAAGAAAAAATGCATCTTTTGTGTTGTAAACCATCTCTATTCCTCTTTGTATATAAGCTGCGAAAATATTTTAGGGTTAAGCACACAAATATTCAACAAAAAAGTGCTAAAATACACAAATACATCATTATTTAAAAGTATTTAAAAATGCAACACAAAGAAAAAATAATACACAAATATAACAGTTGACCGCCTAGTCAAACAAGGTTGACCACACTTTGACTACGTGTCAGAACGTTGACTTCGCTTTGACCACACTCTTCAAGCCAGCGAAGTGAGTACAACCAGAGTACATACTGGTAAAATAACACTGAGTACAATCATAGTACAAACAAAAAAAATGAGAACAAATAGAGATCAAACACAAAATAAAAAATCGAGTACATATGAAGTACAACTCTGAGCAAAAACCAAGTACAATGAGACCAAAATGAATCAAGTTATTTAAAACTTATTAGTTACACTAACAAAATCTCTACAAAAAAGTGAGTACAACAAGTGTACAAATGGAGTACATGATGGAAAAATGAGAATAAAACATAAATATTAGGAATTGGAAGCTTAATTTTTTTATGAATTATAAAATTAGAGTACAACAGGAGTACATTTCACAAAAAAATGCTCACATAAGTGAGTACAATACGAGTACATGCACTAAAATTTAACCAGTTAAGGTACATGTAGAAAAACCAACCCAAAGCTAAGGATGGCTTCAACAAACACATCACAGACAAGTTTGGCAACACATCCTGCCTGCTTTAGAGCCTTCCAGTTTCAACAAACCTCCATCTTTTTTCCTTATTTTCAACCTCAAACTCTTAGCAACATCTTCAAGCTTAGAGATGATAGTTGAGGTAGGCATGTTGGATGTAAACTGCACTTCTTTCTTTTTCTCTTTATCTTCAAACAAACCAGACAAATCGAAGCCATCAGAAGAGGCGATGATATCAAAAGCATTCAAGTTACAAGGATTTGTGAGTTCTTGCTTTAACTCTCTAGTGATGTGACTATTCTTGGTCACACTAAAAGCATAATCACAATCCAGAACGATTGGTTCTTCCCCTTCTCTTTCAGTAGGAGCGGGTTTGGATATCGGAGTCACCTTCTTCAAAATCACCATTCCAGATCGACGCTTAAGCCCATCATTTCAAAGTCTGCACAATTTTCATAAGAAGCAAGCTTATTAACATATGCAAACAAGTAAGACATCGGCAAGTAAAACATCACTTCTTTACTGGGTGACAGAGGATAGGGCGGAAACAGAGAGAGAGACGAGAGAGGAGAAGTGATGCGAATGAGATAGAGAGAGGAGAGAGAAATTGATTATCAGGAGAATATATATTGTTGTTTTTGTGAAATGTAAATTAAAATGTTCTATAATAGAATATATAATCCCTTGAGTTGTATTTGTGAAATGATAATGACAAAAAAGGACATGGAGTGTAATTTTCTCAATATTTGTTCTCGTGATATTTTATAAATTTCTCACTTTCTCGAGAGAGGTTTCCAATTTATTGCATGTGGTCTGGTATTTGTGCAAATAATTTCCTTCTTGTTGATATTTTCATAAATAATTCATGCACAAGTCATTTTTAAAAAAGTTAGCATTTATTTTTTGATAAGTTATTTCTTAGAAAGTTTTTAAAAAGTGTAGATTTTCTATAAGTTATTTTATTTGCTTCTGCTAAACATTAATTATAGCTAGTAGTTACATCTTGGAAAGATCTGGAAATAAGTTTCTAATTCTCTAAATTAGAAAATATTGTAACTAAACAATAAATTCCATTTTTTAGCTGCATTGATAAATTCCATCAAGTCGATCACCTCCATTGATCACATATGTCCCTGGTAACGGTTCAATTCCCAAATAGAATTCAAAAACTAGCCAATTGTTTTCACATTTTTTTAGTTGCATCGTTATATTATATATTCAAATGGACGTAAATAATTTAGTAATTTAATTTGTCAGCTTTTTATGTATTTGATCATTAGTAAATGTCTTGATGCTATATTATAGTCTTTAATTCAGTATTATACTGATGTTTAATGATGGCAGAATCCAACCATTAACAAGTCAAATGTCAACTGATGAAGCCAATTAGTGTAATCAATAATTTGTGCTATGTTGTAAGAAAGATAAATAAGCAACTGAGACAGTGAGAGCTGGTGACAAACTAGTTGTGTATATATAGTTTTTTGCTGGAATTTATTCATTGCACTACTATAAAGAACAATGTATCCAAACAACACCAGTGGAAATCCTAAATAACCTCTGCCGCTGCTACCGCCCTCAGCTCCACCTTATCACCACCAGTCTACACCTCCAGCTTATACAACTAATCAACTTCAGCCGGCTGTTGTACATAATGTTCAAGTTGTTAATATTGTAACTTTGGGACAGTGGATCACAAGTCTATGTGGATGCTTTGAAGATCTTGAATGTCGGTCTTATATGCAACAAACCAATAATTGAATGAATCAAAAATCAGCAAGTGGTTCGAGTAACTAATCTCGAAGTGTGCAACAGAAACATGCGCGGAAGTGAAAGCAGATCTAGTTGTATCACAACGGCTAGCCTAGCATGCAAACCACTTTCGTTAATTAACAACGGGATTGACTTGAACTAACTTCGCCTTCTTTGTGCCACATAAAGATCCTCACAGATGCAGGAATCACATACTAGTGATGAAGGATGAACGATTTCTTCCTCATAGGCTATGGAGGCCGACGGTCTCCTCTCCAATGGAGAGACTCCAACCCTAATTAGGGTCGCGTGTAATATGGAGACTCCAATCCTAATTAGGTTTTAGATGCACCCTTTTATAGTAGTGTTGGATGGACTTTTCTACAACATATGTAGAGCTCATATTTACCATTCATTCAATTAGGAATTGACCTAATTAAGTTAGGTCTATGGGCAAGACAACCAAAATGCAGAGACCATAGACAAAAACACCACCTGTAAGTCACTCAATATGCTTTAATTTTCATTTTTTAAGATTTTATATTGCTCTTCGAATTTACATGAACTAATTTTACCCCGATCGTTGTCTTGGAATGTATGACTTTATTTTTAATTTTTATAAATATTTAAGACTATAATAAAAGTCGTTTAAAATTAAAAAAAAATAAAAAATTTAATGTCAAAATTCTCATAAGATTTGTTTCCATATTTTTCTTAATAAAGAAAATGAATATTGACCAAAATATTAAATATCTTAATGAGAACTGTCACATGTCATGCAATTAAAATGTCAAATATTAAAATAATAACTTATTAAATGTTAAATTTTTATGAAAGTGTATTCAGCTTTTATAGATTATATAGATTAGTGAATTATATATCAAGACAAAAATCTGATTTTAATGCGGTGGATTAAAAAATAATAATAACGTATAGGTGTTCGGCTAAATCTGCAGCATGTTTCTTGCGCGGGGCTGGTGTTTTATCTACTATGCCACTGGGGTTGTGCATGTTTGATGTTTCTATCCGTGATCGAACCAAACTAAAAGGGCAGTACACTTTACCTGAAAGTCCCCGTGGGGACTGCTTGGTTAATGGTCCACTTCTGTTGTACTTAATGTGTAATTTGTCAAGAGTATAGGGAGCTCCAGAATCGTGGATTTGGCCCTTCAGTTGGTATATTATAACACTTCTTTGCTTTCTACATAAATCTACATATACATGTATTTCAAATCATTCCTTGCCTAAAAAAATACAAGAAGAAACTTCTAGTTTAGTTCTTTTTTTTATAATCATTTTTAATTGTTCTCATTGAGAATAAATATACAAACTTATTAACGTTGCATTTTACTCCAATATTAATGAACTCATTAGTAGTTTAGTTCATTAAAATATGAACAAATTGTACAAATGGTTTTTTTATAAATAACTTAACTCTTTTTTTTTGTTCAACTTCATGAACTTCATTTTTAATAAATTGGCATACAGCTAAACCGGTTAACGGTTTTAAAAAATCATGAAATTGAATCAGATTGGTCAGAAAATTTTAGACCGGTTCCTACCTGGCCGGTTCATGCGGATTGATTCATGTTTGGCCGAGTCTACATGAATTGATAGGAATAACTACTTTGTTATAAAATTGAAGTTAAATGACCACTTTTAAAAACTAAAGTTCAATAACCATATAGAGAAAATAGACTAAATTTCAAATATCATTTAGTCTATTTTAACTTCTTTATTCTTTTTATGTGAAGGTTGGGTAGCTAATGCTGAGAGAATGAACCGAGGATTAACAACGGTGACTCCAGTGATCACGATGCCTCCAGTTATTGTGCAGGGGCATGCCTCGTTAAACACCTTGTTATGATCAAAGTTGTTTCAGTTCAGTCTTGGGTATATAATATTGTGCACACTCCCACTTGTTAATTTTGTCTCATCTTTCTTGTATTTTGGAACACACCAACGACTACTGTGAACTTTATTAGTCGCCTTATCATTTTTGTGATTCCTTAATTATGTCCCAGTCAGTCGTCTTCATCTCTAGTTTGTGATTCCTCTGAGAGAGTGTGTGATGGTGGGCAATGGAAGGTTGGGGAAGATGGATGGTTATGGGCAATGAAGGCTGAAGGTTAGGAAAGATGAGAAAAGAGAGAATGATGATGTGGCTATAATTCATGACGTGACAATAATTATATATGATGTGTATTTAATTTTATGATGTGTAACCATGGAGTCTACCACATAGGCAGCCAACTTAATGAAGATAACAGCAAAAATAACAGAGACAATCCCGTTTGCCAACATGATAAGCCGTTATAATGATAGGTCAAATGGTTCCCTTTCTGCAAGGGTGAGGCTCTAAGCGAGCCAAAAACTTCAACGATAGGGTCAAAAGTGAAGTTTCTCCCAACAACCAAACCGTACACTCAACCCAAAAACAAGACACGAGTCAAGACTGCCCCCACTCTCAGCGTAGCAACAACCACAGAATTCAGTCCAGTTGATTAGGCGAGTGATAATTCAGCATCAATGGGTTTTACAGTGATGTCTTTTTATCTTTTTTTTTTTTATCAATGGGTTTCAGAGTGGCGTTAATATAAGAGTTAATGAGGTGATAGATTACATTTTATGCATATTTTATATTGTATTTTGTTTTTATTTTGCATGATTAAATGTTGTTATTAGTGCATTTTACGTTGCTTATGTTTCTTCTGTCGTTTAGATGAATGTTGACTGAAAATGTGATGAAACGGTGTTGTTTTGGTGGCTAATTAGTATTGACTGTATTATAATATGATCATGTTATAAGAGACACAAGGACCAAGCTGCTACTGCTGTAATGGGCCGCTTGTTTTGGACAAATAGGCTTGGGGCTTTTAGCTGGAAGGACAGGGATAGAAGACTTTTTTTATCAATATTGCTACTTGAACAATGTACTATTATTATTATTATTATTATTATTATTATTGGTTATTGTATCATTTGGATTACTAGGTTTTATTAGGAGGCACATATATAAATCTCCTCTTTTATTTTTGACGGTTTGTCACGCACAAGACGACAGCACTTTCATTCTCTTTGGTTTCTCTCTTTAATATGTGTAATTAAACTCGCATCTAATCAAAATATTTTTAAAATTCAATCCATATAGGTTATAAGACTATTATTTTTAATTGTTATTGAGTATTTTAAATATTTATCTAATTTATGTGTTGATTAATTAATTAAATAATATATTATTATTTAAGATTAATAGAGCATCTCATTAATTTTAATCTAGGTAATGAATAACTTGGATGATTGTAGTTGGACAACTTTCAATTTTATGGAATTGAGTGATCTACTTTAAATAATTTACGGTGTTTTCAACTTCACTGGTTAAAATAGGAGTCTCTTTAATTTCTTACTATTGCCACTTGATTAAACTTTGTCAGATACATCCAGGAGGTTGTCTAGTTGGTAAGAGAAATAGTCTGCAGGCATTTCGAGACTATCGATCATGTAAGAAAGAATTAGTTATTTGAGTGAGTCACCGGTAACTATAATTTTGTCTATTTGATTACTCAATATTGATTTTTAGTATATATAATCAACCGATTGGATTGAACTATCTTGGCTAAACTTTATTATTATTATTGATTTTCTCGACCTCATTTTGATTCTCTTTACTTTAATTGACTTTTTTGTTAGTTTTGATATTTAATATTTGTTTTCTACATTGTCTTATTTATTTTGTTGTTTTTCTTTCAAATAAATAAATTTTATCAATCTCTATGAATCGATCATGCCCACTGTTATTTATAAAATATTTATTTTTAAGTAAAAATTAATTTATTGATTTGACACTCTATGAAAAAGCAAGAACCTACAATTGGTGTTAGCAACACATACAACACAACACTAAGAAGGAAATGAAGGATTTTTTCACAAGTCAAGTCTTTATGCTAGTGAACAGTTCCTGGAGAACAACGTCCTTTCTATTTATATGCAAAAAGTTT
>CAODLS011020567.1:0-16061 GCA_948243855.1 Flueggea neowawraea
ATAAGAGTGCTTTATTTGCTGTCAAAAAAATTATGTTATGCTAGCATTTAATGTACCTTGTTTTTGTCAATTTAGTTAGATATGAACTAGGAGAGCAGGTTGTAGCAGAAAACATAATTAATTGGGTTAAATACTATACCAGAGCAAAAGTTTCTGCCACGTAGTTTCATTTTTTCCTTTCTTCTATGCTTAACAAAGAGCTCTAAAAATCTGTTTGATTGTTGGGTTGTGTTCTTTACTTCTCTCCATTTGTTTCCCTTTTGATTCTTCGATTTGTTGTGTTTGACGATATCTTCTAATAGGAATAAGGTATTTGGATGTGGAGGTGAAGAAGATGGAGGCGTGAGATTTGAGAATATAGTATGCTCATGCGGCAGAAAAGCAAGGGTGAAGATCGTAGAAACGGTTCATAGCAAAGGGAGGTTGTATTATTTCTGTGATAGGGGCGCTTGTGGCACATTTCTTAGGTGGACAAAACGTAGTAGTGATGTGCTTCCTGAAGTAACATCTCAATGTAGGATTTCAGATGAAATTAGTGATTTGAGAATAGAATTAATGGAAATGATACCGAAGCTGGAGAAGGAAGTGAACCATTTGAAAATTGTGGGACATATTTGATGTGTATTGTTGTTTCTTGTGTTATTTATTGTTGTAACAAAAACACTAAATTAGGGGGAAAAATCTGGAAAAATATGATGAGGACACATGGCATTCGGTGGTTGCAATGTATAGCATTTTAATATATAGGGGTGTTTGGTTCGCAAAATTTTGGGTGGGAATCGGAATGAGAATGAGATTTGATTTCCGATTCCAATTCCTAATGTTGGTTTACACAAATCCAATTCCAATTTCCATTCCTTTTAAGAATAAGATTTCCACTCAACTTTATAATTTGATTAATAGAGAGATCCCTCAGATACCCCCTCATATACCCATTACTTGTAATCACCCATTACCTAAGGCCTATGTCGGGCCTCTAGAAAAAAAAGGGTCTCCTATTACTATCAGGTTTTTAATACTATTATTTTAACAAAAGCCCATTGTTAGCAAAGAAAAAAAAAGGCCCTACAAATTATAATAAAAAAAAGACTACTAAAAAGGACTCATTGTTAATAGGTTTGAAAAAACAAATAGAGAAGGGCCCATTTTTAATATGTTAAACAAAAAGAAATAGAAAAGGCCAAATGATAAAAAAAACCCTTAAAAAAATGACTTGTAGTTCCTAATTCAGTTTAATTCTCTCTTTGTGCCAGGAGTCTTCACCTCTTTCTCTGATTCAATTTAATTCTCTCTCTAATTTCCACTTCCTTCGATTCCCTCTCTCGGATTCTCATTCACTCGATCCTAGCCTGTTTGGTTTATGAGCAAATACTGCTAGAATTTAGTTCGATTCATTTGGTCTCTCTTTAGATTTTGACCAACTATTGGAACATGTAAGAGTTTTTTTTCTACTCCATTTTCTGAATTTTGTCTTAATTGTTATGGATTTTTTTGACAACTGCGGAGTATTGTGTTTTGATTTCTCCCTAATTTCTTTGAAATTGGCTCTCTGATTGGTTAGGCAATTGAGATTGGAATTGGCTCTCTGTTTGGAATTGGCTTTCTGATTAGCTACTTCATTATTATCTATTGCTTAGTCAAACTTGATGATGTATATGCATCAACAATCGGAAACTATTTTGGTCATATGAGAGAGTTTACATGACAAATTTATTAGATAAGAAAAGAAATTCAAATTTTGTATAGTATATACGCATGTTGGTTTAGGTTACAAATTAATTAATTAAAAAGATTTAATTTCTAAACTTGATTAGGTAATTTGGCTATTTTATCAATTGAAAAATATTTACTTTTGAAACTAAAAATTTAATTATAGATTTTGCTTCTTAAAAGTAAGAAAAATAAATTTTAAATAATATATATACAATTAATAAAAAGCCTCGAAAATTATTTTTGCCTGGGGCCTCAAAAGCTCTTAAGACAGGCCTGCCATTACCCATCTTTTTTTTCACGCTTCTCTCCCACTTCCACCATTAATGCCTGCTCTTCCACCATTCCCTTTGCCATCTTCTCTTCTTCTTTTTTTATGAACTAGGTTAGCCGCCGTTCTCTCCAACAATCCAGGAAATTGTGTGGTGGGTGGTCACTTTCAAGTTATAGTTTTGATTATTTCAACTATGATTAAACTCTGATTGTAGCAGATTTGTTGTTGGAATCATTGGAAGGCTTCTAAATAGAAATATTTAGTCTATACTTAATTGAGAAAATAATTTTTTGTTTTTGTTTTCTATTGTTTTTTTAAAATTTAAAAACATTTAGAAAACATGTTTTCTAATAAAGTTGGACACGGCCGGGCAGAGGTATGAATTTCCTGCACAGCTCACCTATTCAAAAAGGGCCAGCCCAGCCCGCGTACCAATTTTTTATTTTTTTATTTATATTTTTTAATTTTTTAAAAAATAGTGAAAATTTTCACAACTAAATATGCATTTAACATTTTTTTTTTAACTGATTTAACAATTGTAGGAAGATTATTATAAAATTTTAATGAATTATCACATGTTGTTCGAATCATTGGAAGGTTTTCCATTTTAATAGCTGCCGCTTCTGATAACAGGAATTGCAGCATAGTTTTTTTATTATTGTGATGAATTGTCACCGTTGGATAAATCCTTATGTTGTTGGTTTTAAAATTTCTATAAAAAGGAAGTGGCAAATAAATATGTTGCATGCTCAGAGGAGCCGATCTGTTAGGAGTTGTGTTTTCAATCAAGCATCAATTGCATTTTCCATAATGAATTAAAAGAAATTGTATCCTCCTTTTTCCACAGCACTTGGCACCAGTTTCTTATGAATTAATCCACTACCTGTAGTATGAGCCTAGGTATATTCTGGAATTACTAGTAATTTCTTCTTGTTTTCGTAGTACAGTCAACTCGGCCAAAAAATTGCAGCAGACACCTGGAATTGCTCTGTTACTGCTTAGTTTTATGGATCACGTCCTTGTAATCTTGCAGTGTCCATAGGTTACTTCATCCTCATTATATGATCTTTCTTTGTTTTTTTACTCATTCACTGTGTCCATAGTTTTATGGTTGAACAGTTTTTTTCTCTCGTTATCTCTATTTACTGTGTACATGTTAACATTTTTGTTTTTCAGGTTTTCTTGGATAGAGTAGAACATTTTATTCTATCAGTTGCAGTCCTTGAAGAGCAAATCTTCCAAAAGAGAACTCGGCATACAACAGGTTCTTCAGTTTTCCATACAATTGAAACTCTCCTGATGCTTGAAATATATATATTCAGTTACTACATACTAGGAATGATTTTTTTTTAAAATGTCAACATACTAAAAAGTTCAACTCCTAATGAACAATATGTATCAAGGAATACAGAGAAAACTTACAATTGTTGCAGAGTTCAGAAAATACAATCCCTACTAAGAAATGAACTAGAATATATTATCAAATCGTACACTTTGATTTCTTGGGAGAACTAAACTAGTAAGAGTTGTCACAAAATTTAGGAGTTATTTAGTTGGAAATTTTTTCCATTATTTTTTAGAAAACTGGAAAACAGAGATAAAATGAAAAATTTGTTCAAAATTTTGTCTGATTAGCAAACATATTTTCTAAATGTTTTTAATTTTTAACAAATAAAAACAAAACAAAAAACGGTTTTCTAAACTAAATATAGCTTTAATTTCTTCAAGCAAAAATTAGAAAGAAAATTTTAGGACAAACCTCACGTAGCGTCATTAGTATCTCAATAGAGGTCAATTGTTAGGGAATGCTAGGGAAGTTTTGTTACCAGTGTACCATGTTCTTTGCAGGCATTAGTATCTCAATAGAGGTTGTATAAATCTATGCCATGTTCTTTTTCTTCTTGCTGTTATCTTCAATTATTGTAGATCCAGAGATCCTAGTTACGTCTAGGACTTAAAGGCATAGGCAGTGAAGTTTCGACAAAAAGTGCAGGTTCTGTAAGGTAATTGGATGTCTTTTAGAGTTTGTATTATATCACAGCTAATTTATATAAGCTAATGGATTGATCTTCTGATGCAATGACTTGAATTTCGGTTTAATAGGCCGAAAAACTATTTTCCTGCAGTCCTAACTACCGTACCTAAAGAACCAAAAGCCTGTTCTGTTCAGTGTTTAAATCATTACAGCACAGAAAACATGGGGCCAAACCATTATGCAATGTTGTTTGTGTCCAACTCAGCATATCAGAAGCTTTTCTATAAGAACATTACTCGACTGGAAAAGAACTAAAACACTTCTCCAGTTACAGTTTAATTCAAAAGTTACTCCTGTAATTCGATCTTACTTAAATAAAAGTACATAACGTTGAGTTACAGAAACTCAAACATGAAACTACCTATACTTTTAATTTACATTT
This sequence comes from Flueggea neowawraea, assembly GCA_948243855.1. Taxonomy (NCBI): domain Eukaryota; kingdom Viridiplantae; phylum Streptophyta; class Magnoliopsida; order Malpighiales; family Phyllanthaceae; genus Flueggea; species Flueggea neowawraea. The sequence goes on from CAODLS011020567.1 coordinate 4,402, forward strand.
TTAATCATGTAACAACTATGAGTGCAGATCTAACTGTATACAGGTCAATTGTTATCATTGATTATATTAACAGTAGTCGGTGTTTCCTGATTCTGGTTCGCAAGCTCCACACATATTATCACTTCGTGAGGTTGTTGGTGACTTGAATGAACATATTCTGCAGAAGGGCTGCCTTCCACAACTGAGAAATCTGTATGTACTGAATGGGAAGATGGACTTGGTGCACCAATACTGGGAGGAAGGCTAAGAACTCTGTCGTTCAATTCACTTTTCCTGAAAGTGTGAGAATTCAAGTCCTTCTGATTGTAGATCCTTAGTAGGTTAAGAAATCTTCTCCACAACGAAGGTTCTGAATCGGAGGAGGAGGTTGTCAAGACTCTTTGGTGTTCACAAACAAACGTTGCTGCAAATATCAAGAGAGCTGCTGATGCAGCTATGCCTACAATCAAGAATAGGCCCCAAAAGCTATTGAGACCGAGACTGTGTGATGAAACTGAGGTTGTAGTCTCAACACAGTTGTGCCGTCCAAATGCTGCATCCTCTATTTTCTTCATTGTATCTCCTTCAGTCACATTTAGAATCGCCCCGGACAGATCAGACACGAGAGGGGAGCCCCTAGGCAAGATCTGTAAGACGGAAAACAATGAAACTGACATGAGAAATCGTCTGACAGAAATGGTACAAGAGAGTTTTAAGTAAGAATCAGATATGATGAACAGACAGGAAAGAACTTACAAAGCCATATCCGTCAGTTTTGAAAGAAGGTTCAATCGTGGTGTACTTGGAGCAATATTTTGATAGAATACGTTTCGTATAAGGTACTACATCAAATGCAGCTGAAATGCCACCATTTTCACTTCCTTTCTGGAGAAGCTCATCCAATTCTTCTGAAGATTCATACACCCTCATCTTCTTTTCATCGAATCCTAAGTTTTTCATGATTCCATAAACAAAAGAACCCTTTAGATAACCAACATATTCTCCATTTCTAATAAGCTGCTTCACTTCAGTTACAGTCGGTTGGAGTTGCTGCACGGTTAGCGAACTCGCCAAACTGGCGGTATAGGCCTGCGTCTGGATCAGCACGACGAAGCACCATATGATTACCACAACTCTAGCCAGGTTGCTAACGACTCTCTCCTCTTTAATTAAATATTAAAAAACACACAGAAATGGAATATTAGTAACGACATGACAGGGCTCAAGTAAGCTGTCAGGATTGATTCAGATGGTGAAAGAGAATTACTATGTGCAAACACCATTGTTGAGAAGGAAAAGCAGAAGCTAGTGCCGATTTGATGAAAAGGAGGGCCTCTGAAATCTTCATTGATTCTGTGTTCAAGAACCCACACTACAAATCCAATGAACACAAAGAAGCAAAAGATTGCAACCCAAAGATTCCATGTGAGAGGCTTCAGGAACACCCATGCATTCTTGCTTCGGTTATCTCTTATAGGCACCAATATCTGTACACCAGATTCTGAGTAAGGCAGCGTAAAATCAAAAAACCTGGATCTGTTGTAGATGATTGTTGTATCTCCCACCACTGCATCATATTGCTGTTCGCGGCAACACAACACAAACACTTTTCTCACTAGTTAAAGTCTAGATCATTGATGTACATATAGTCTAATGGTACTGATTTAGTCTACAACTAATTGCAATGAAATAAACAAAAAGTTTATGGAGAATTTACCCCTAAATAGACTTGATAGACCATGTCATCATAAGTTCCAGCCATTTGACCGCTTGAATTAGCGAAAGGTATGAACTCATAACTCAATGCATAAGGCAATGCTTTCACTGCAGCTTTGAAAACTTCAATGCAATATCCTTCGACTGTTGTAGTGTTAGTGCTGTGATCTACTGTCACCTTCACAAATTCAGTAAAACCAACCTTTACTGGCACCCCTATTTTTAACTTCTTCCCATTTGTCGGAATCTCCCAACCTCTGGGAACAGAAGTTGTGTCCCCTGGCCATATTATAGTTCCGAGACTGGACTTTCCGGGAGCATTATTATCAGAACTTGCCTCTGAATGACTAACCTTCTTGCTGGTGTCCAGAACCCGATCCGTCTTTCTCTGTCGCCATTCAAGTTCACAATTTGAAAAGCTGATGATTGTAATTGTCCATCAACAAAACAGAAGTTCCCCGTCAGGCCATTAAAACTAGTGTTTGACAGTGCTTGACGAAGGTTTGGACCATTGATGGAGACTTTTAAACTATCGAGATCAGTTGAATTTGTTGACACATTTGCATTTTGGATCCCCAAGTTTGTTGCTCCAGCTTTCTCAACTGCTGTAGCCAATGTTACAGCACCATCATAGGCCCATAGACCATAAACATTCAATTCAGGATCAACTATGTCAGGATTATCTTGCAGGAATTTTTTCTTCCATCTAACCCCGAAAGTTTCCAACTTTTCAGTCTGAGGAACATAAGGCTTGACACCCAAAACACCTTGCATTGAATCTATCACAGAAGGCTCCAATGTTGTCAATAAATCTGCCAGACCATCTGTGATAATCCAAACATACCCTGCATTCATCATTCCAATCTCTTTCGCCTTGGCGAAAACATGAGACCCGAGAGGAGGAAGCATGTGAACAATAAAGACTCTGGTTTGCATTGTCATTAGCTTGTAAAGCTCCTGACCAATTTGATCATCAGTTGCTAATGGTGAAATAGCACTTCTGTAAGGAACTTTAACATCAACTGCTTGTAATGCATCAGTCAAGTAAGGAATGACACTTTCTCCAAACTCATTGTTAACATATATAGGAACAGCTTCTCTCCAACCAAAAGCTTGGATCAGTGCAGCAATGGCAGTCACTTGAGATGAGTCATTAACTGTGGCTCTAAAGAAGTAATCACTTCTGATAGATGTAAAAGCAGGGCTTGTTGCAGAGAATGAAATGATGGGTACTTGAGCTTTCTGTCCAAGATTAATCACAAAATCTGCTTGCTTTGATGTTCTTGGCCCCAAGATTGCTTGCACTTCCACATTCTTTATCAGGTCAAGAGCTGTATTTTGAGAAGTGATCATATCATAATTATTAATTATTCTATTTGATGATACTCATACTTCATATTCATGAAACAAGGTTCAAATCGGAACGACGCATTTATGATTAGATTGCGATTTCTACATTGGTCGAAGCATCTAGTTTGAATTTCTTTGCTAACATATGACATGTTTACATCAAAATAACATGACACATTTATTTATATTTTTTAAGGGTAGAACTATATATATCAAAACATTACTTGTATTATTGGTTAAGTAATAATAGTGACGTTTATTATAAGTTACCAAACAAGACATGATTTAAAATAATAATATATTATACCTATCTCAAAATTATGATCTACTTTGCAAATAAACACATAGTAAAAAAAATAATTACTGTTAGTTAAAATTATGTAAATTTTCTAACTACTTGGTGCACTGTAATATTGTAGATTCAAAGTCAAAAAGTGTGATAAAATACCATGTATTTATTGAAGGACAATATAAAGACTGTATTCTAAAACTAACATTTAAAAATGAAAAGTGGCTTATATTTTAAAATGAAAAAACGTAAATGGAACAATAATTTTGCGGTGAAAGAAATAATAATATTTTGATCGGAACACGATTACGAACACAAGCTTAGTTATGCAAATAAACTTTTTTTGTGTTATCACCAAGTTAATATTGTTTTGATTGGAAGTGATAGAATTGAATAATGTTAATGTGCTATTCTACATTCTCCTTATATATATATATTTTATAAAAAAAACAATTCCAAGTCAATTAAAAAACTATTGAAGCTTATAACAAGTCTAAACAAAGGAAGTCCGATGAGGCCTCCTTTTGAACTTGTTTGGTTCAACCTCTCGTAAAGTTAATTTCCAAGAAGTTATGTCTCAGGAAGTAATTTCTTGGAAAATAACTTATAAATGTGTTTGGTTGACATGTTGAATAGCTGGAAAGTGCAAACACAATAAGTTGCATTTCTCAGCAATTCAACATGTCAACCAAACACATTTGTAAGTTACTTCCTGAGAAATAATTTCTTGGGAATTAACTTTCCGGGAAGTTGAACCCAGCAAGCTCTTATTGTTTTTGGTTCAAAACTATATACTTTCAAGGAAGTTAGTTGAAAAAAATCAATAATACCCTTATTTTTTATTAAATTTAAATTAATAATATAAAAAAATTAAAGAAAAAATATTTATTTTTATTACATAACATATTTTTTCTTCTGACAAATAAAACTACAGTCATTTTTTCACACAATTCTATAATGAAGATTAATTTTTTAAAAATTTGACAAAATTTATTTATTTAATTAAATAAAAATATTTCATATAAAACATATTTTGAAAATCTTAAAATATAATATATTTTTTATAACTTATATAAAATTGAAATTTATTTATAAAATATTTTATCAAAAAATTATTTATAAAATATTTTATCAAAATTTATTTTTGAAATAATTTATAAAATTTTAAAAAATAAATAAAAAATTATAAATAAATAGTATTTTGATTTTGAGGATATATACCTAAAATGCTTGGTTGATTACTAAGAAAGTTAGACTTCCTGACACTTCCATCAGAAAGTTATTTTCTGAGATCAAAAGAAAGTCAAACACTTGACTCCCCAGAAAGTTCAAATTCATTTGTTCAACAAAGCAAATAAATTTACCTACTTTCCACGAAGTAGCACTTCCTCCACCCATCTTCCCCAACCAAGCAAGTCCTTTGTCTATTTTTCTATAACAAGTCTAAATTAATTGTAGAAGGTTCTAGTAAGCTAGAGAAATAAATTTGTCTATTTTTCTGTAAACATATATTATTCATCAAACCGAATACATGAAACATATACACTTCTTATAGCATCATAATAGAGTGATTTACTGATTTTTACTTTTCATTTTTACTAAAGTACCAAACCCCAAATGGGAAGAAATAAAATTATCAATATAAATCTCTATATTATTTATAATTAATGGGACTCTAATTCTCTTTTGTTGTTAATCATAAATTTTCATATTTTCTTCTCTAGTAAAAAAAAAAATTAAAACTCAAAAAGTACCATTAAATCTTAAGAATTTGGAGATATTTTAGGTGCATAATATATATACATACATGAAAATGATTTCTATTGAATATTTGAAGATATTTATAAAATACCATAAAATCTTAAGAATTTGAATATATTTTAGGTGCCGCTAAAATATGTTGAAAAATTGGGTTTGCCCATGACATTAATAGGTCGAATCCAAATATGTTTGTTGCGGATCGACTGACGAGCCCGACTAATTATTTAGTAATTAGTTGTGAGCTTTTCAATTAGAATAAAAAAGTCCAACTAGAGCCCACTTACTTAATATGAGTAGAAAGACTTAGTATAGAAAAATCTACCGAATTTGTTAAGAAAAGGCACAGAGAAAAGAGTGAGGCAGAGAAAAAAGAATGATGTTTTTTCTTCTTCATAGCCGCCCCTCTCCTTCCACCTAAGAGGATCTGTTGTCAATCCCGATTTTGAGCAGGCATCTAGACGGCGCTCTAGACAATTGTTCTCGTCTCCGTAAAGATCGTAGTTCAACTGCAAGGCCTGCATTTATCTTGTCTAGTTGTTGTCCATTGTTGTGTTTAAGGTAAGTTCTCATTATGTTCTTCATTTCCGTTGATTATATGGTCTGTCTGTATAGTTTATTCACGCTTTCAAAATATAAATTGCAAGGGTTTAATCAATATAGCTATTTTGTTTGAAAGAGAAAACATCCAATTTGTACACCAACTTAGCTAGGTTAATCATGTACACAAGTGACACATTTTTTCACTGTCCCATTTAGGTTGATTCGGTATGAAAGAAGATGGTAAATTTTATTAATTAACAAAAGAGGGAAATAATATAACCCTTAAGTAACATCAAGATTAATAGTCTCAAGTCTCAACAATATAGTTAGTTTAATGAAATTTAAAAATAAGCATTTAACTTAATGACTCTGAAAATGAACACATTCGACCCACAGAGAGAGAGAGAGAGAGAGAACCTGCTGAAGCAGCACCAACAGCATCCATGTTGGAGTCCCTGGCGTTAAGGACAAGCCTGGTCTTGTAATCACCATGATTAGCATAGAACTCCGAGAGAGCCATTTGGCCGCAACTCAGCTCCATCTTCCCCACCCAACTTTCAAGATCAACAACCATTCCTACATTCACTGCAACTGTTTTATTTTGAGCTGCCGCGGCCACCACTGCTTTCTCCACAACTAAAACCTTCAAATACAAATGCAAAATGAAACATAACACATGTTTGAGAGAAGGGCTCTTCTTCATCCTTGTATGGTATAATTAGTCGATGCTACTGAGGTTCTCTTGCTAGCTATGTGGGTTAGAGGGACTGCTAAATCTTAATTAATTAACAAACGATAGGGGTTATTTATACACTGAGAGTATGTATATAAAGGTCACATATAAAGCCTGGAAGAGAAGTTGAATTAGGTGCATGGGAATTAGGGGCCCTATTGATTTAATGATATGCAATATAGAAGAGGAAATTATAAAGAAAGGGAGGTTTAGCAGTTGCAATATAGATTTGTACAGGCGTATATACATGTTGCATTAGAACTGCTAATATCAAGAAGAATTATCTTTCAAGTTTGGACTTGAAATTATGTACTTTTATTTAATGATAGTATACAATTACCTACTTTTCATATATATTCATTCGTTCATAAATGATTGATCAATAAAGTGCTTCTTATCTTAGGAGTAATTAAAATATTGTCTATCCTAGCAAATATTTTTTCTTTCTTTTTTCTTTAAAAGCAAAGAGAGGTGTTCAATCTCCCTAACCAAGCTGAGGGTAGAGAGAAATTTGTTTTGGTTAGTAAGGTAAAGGAAAACATTTTTATTAATCTATACAAATTCAAATCCTAAAATCCCTTATAATTAAGAGTTAATATGTATAAATAATTAAGCAAGTTCAAAAAATTTAATTGAATTTCTTTATACCAAAAAGAAATAGATTTTTTTATACATATAAAAACTCTTGCGTTTGCATATAACTATGATAATAAACTACGAAATAAATAATAAATTTGAATTCAAATTGTACTAGAGTTTTTTTAACATTACTGCAGGTGAATTAGAGTTAAAACTTTAATTGATACTGCCTTTTTTTTTGAAAAAAAAAACTACATTAACCACAAAATTAGATAACTGTAAGAATTGTAACAATTAAGGCAAAAGAGGTGAGATGCAGAACCCAAAAATTGGAATGTTAGCGGCTTTGTATGAATAAATTGTGAGTCTTTTTTTTTTTTTAACTGAAAAATAGATTTCATTGTTGAGAAAATACACATTGGATTAGACAATACAAAGAATTGACTCGGGTAATCCAAAGGCCAGGCTATATGAGCGACAATACAAGCCGAATAATCTGCAACAACAAGGCAAAATTTAACGGTCGGTACTACAATGGAAATTTGAGTCTTCAATAAAAATTTAAATTAGTTAATTTTAAGTTCTGTTACTTAATTTAAAAAGATGATTATTTAATTATAACTCCAAAAATTACTTAATTTTAGATATTATTACTTAATTAGATCATCAATTACTTAATTTTAATTTATTATTGTCGACGTTTTGATTTTTAAAAAATTCTTGACTTTATAAAAAGAGATAAATTATTTCTCTTTATTGAATTGGTATATAACAAAAATTATACACTAAATATAGCCAAAAATTTGGTTTGATTTAATATGTAATGGTTCCAAACTCCAAAGCGTTGACATTTTTGTGCTGTGTTTTGTTTTTGTGAGAGTTTGATTTGGTCAAGGTAAACGGTGATGAAATAGGACAAAAAATATAAGGATTTAAGTATTCGACATATCAGGATTCAGACTCACAATCTATCATGATCAAGCATATTAAATCAAAATATATAATCATTCTGTGATTTTAAGTCTTCTAATTCATGTATACAACAAAAAGAAAAGACATATATAGCTCTCAGTACAAAAATAAAAACCTGATTTTCCCACCAACTGTCGTCAAGGCTATAACTAATCAAAAGTCACTAACAAAACTATAATTGGATCGTTTTTTTTTTTGGTTTCCTCGCATGGGACAGACAAATGTCAACGTTTGTCCTGACCCGGTGGGAGCACAAGAAAAGCATTCCCGACCCTACCAAGAAAAAAAGAAAAAGAAAAAGAAAAAGATGACAAAATAAGTACCCATTTAACTGACCTCTTAATGTATCTTCTATGCCTAAACAACAATACAAAATAATAAACAAATGTTTTGGCTGTGTCTTGCCAGATTCAACACAAAATTGTGGACATAAATGTTGTACGACCGTGCAACACTACAATGAAGAGAGAGAAAATGACGAAAAACAACTAACAAAACTTGTGGAAACCAAAGCACACCTCAAAGACATTTTTAAAAGACTTTTGCTAAGATTTGTGAATGACAAAAAATACTATAAATACTCTTCTTAAAACTCATTTTTAAAAATCTTGGACACTCAAATATTAAAGGAAGAGAATCATTCTCTTATCAATTTCTAAGGAGATTTTAGCATTGAAGAGGAAAAAAGAAGAAGATTTGAAGAGGAAAAAAGAAGAAGATTTGAAGAGGACTTTTGTCATCCATTAAGAGAAGCTTATTTCTTCCTTTCTATTTCATTTTTCTTTGTCTAGAAATTATGTTTAGGCTTTACATTTCTTGTTTTAAGCTTTATTTCATAAACATGTTAGGTTAAACTTTTTTTAAGGTATTAGAGATGTAAACCTTGAATTTATGTTGCATTAATGGATGATTAATGTTATGGATTTTATATTTTTTATGTTATATCTATTGCTTTAATGCTTTTATTGTTAAATCTATTAATGGTGATTGATTTTATGACTTGTTGATTATTGAATAATGTCGTGTTTCACGACCACAATGTTGTTTTTGACAAGTCTAAGTGAAGAATTGAGAGATGAAGTTTAGGTCTACTAGCACAGAACTTGTATGGTTTAGGATATAGATATACTTATGCCTACAAAGTGTTCGGTGAAATTCCTCTATGAACCTAAAAGGACTAATGTCATTACTCATTCCTGAGACCGTGATCGGCGTACGAGGTGAACCGTCTATGGGAGCCCAGCCCATCCCTCACAAGCATCTATAGTAAAAAACTTCTACCCAAATATCATATATAAAGAAATATGAAAAACAAATAAAAGTATAATATTTGTTTCTTAAAAAAAAACATATATAATATTAAGTGCGGAAATTATTTCAAATTAAAACATTTGAAATGTCAGAAACAATAATAGAAACAAAAACACATCCCACAGGAACTGGTGTGGAGCACCTAACAAATCATACAAATGTGGCCCGGTCAAAAGGGCACTGACCGCAACGTCAGAATACCTCACTGAGCATCAAATGCCAAATTTCATAGTCCATAAGAATCACCTGCAAAATGATAATAAACACAGGCAAACAAAGAAAGGGTGTCAACCCAGTGAGGGTGTCATGACCCATTACAGGGACCATGACCGGCGTATAAGGTGAACTCTCTATGTGAGCCCGGCTCATCTCGCACAAGCCTCCATATACATAACTATTACCCCAAAATCATATTTAATGAAATATGATAAAAATCAATTAAAGGTTTAAACATCATTTATCAAAAGAAAACTTAACATAAATTTGCAGAAAAAATTTCAAATTTAAAACATTTGAAATACCAAATATAATAAAAAAACTAAAACAAAACCCACAAAAAATCCGGTGTAGAGCATCTACTAATCATACAATGGGGCTCGGTCAAGAAGGTATTGACCGCAAGTCAGGATACCTCACTAAGCATGAAATGCCGATAATCATAATCAACAATAGTCACCTACAAGATGATAATAAATAGGAGACAAAACAAAACAAAGAAAGGGGGTCAACCCAGTGAGGGAAAGCACTCCAGATTGCCTCATAAGTGCCTCACAAAGACTATTTTGAAAATAGTTCGAAATATCACATGCAAATATAGTCAACATATACATATATATACACATTACACCATAATAGCCTTTCAAAAATCATTTCGAAATCGTTCGCAATCAAAGCAAATAACATACACGAAATCATTCTTGAGTATTTCTAAAATCTTTCCAAAATTTCTTCAAAGTTTATCAAAGCTAATGTGTTTTCAATAACAAACAAAATATTTCAAAAAACGTTTGATCATATCATGATTTTCAAACTAAAACCTTTTTAAGGTTATTCCAAAAATCCAGAATCAACCTAAAAAACCCTTTCAAACCTTTGTAGTTCTTATCAAAACCTCATAATCAAAACTTTGTCTTGTAAGCAACATAATACTAATAGTATTATTTTCAAAATCATATCTTATCGGTGTGGGATTTGCTTATACTCAACCTGTAGATGCGAGATTTGCCTAGACTCAACTCATGAGGTTCGCCCCACCATCGCCATTAGTTGAGGTTTACCCCACCACTGTTAAAAATCAAAACGTATTCCATAAATACAAGAGTAAAAAACATATAACGTAGATCCGGGACCAAAGCAAGCGTGTTGTGGAGTCTACCACAAATCACTAGACATAAACAAGCATGATGTGGACTCTGCCACCAATCACAAAAAGTGTAGACCAGCCATAGTGTGATGAGGACCCGTCTCTATCAATATCAAATCATGTGCCTCGTCAGGCAACATGGCTACCGTCAGCCCTGGTAGCTGGGTTGTCTCATTCATTGGTATACCAAAGGCTACATGCCTCGTAGCAGAGGTGTCCCATCTCCAAAACATGTATATAGTATATCCAAATCAAATAACAAATGGTCCTGAGATCGAGTATATTAAAACCAATAGCAAACGATCATGCGACCGGGTATGTCAAAACAAATCATAAACGATCCTACGACCGGGTATATCAAAACCAAAGGATATATAAGACGCAACTTATATATCGAGTTCTAAAACATACTTTCATAAAAGTATGGTTTCCAAAATATTTATCAAATCCAAACATGCAAACAATCAATCGTTTTACCAAAAACGAGCTTCAAAATTTCTTTCTGAAATATTCCAAAATATAATATAATCAAATTATATTATTTCAAAAACAATTCATCTTTCGCTGAAGCACAAAATCTTTCCAAACAGAGTGCAACTACTCATTTCCAAAAATCCAAATGGTTTTCAAAAGACTATTCAATAACAAACAAGTCCTCAAATAGACCAGATTTTAGTATTACCAATCCTTTAATTATTCTGGTTTACATGCTATGGTGATAGCACAAAAAAACATATATATTGAAGAGACACAGCATATGTGTCTGAAGCTGTCATCCACTCACCTGGATGCCAAGCTTCCAAACTCCGTAACACTGGCCGTCGGTCGATAGCTGGTCACCTCAGAAATCGAACTGAGCTGAGACAAAGTATTCACAATAGATCATATACGGTGACTGTGGCAATACAAAATATACATGAAATGCAAATGCGGACTCAGACGCTATCGGCGTCAGAAATCCTATTTCGATCAAAGATCTAACACTCACGACCCAAAAATCGAAGTCTATGTAAAATTATGAATTGGTCCCCGACTTTTGTAAAATTACACTTTAGTCCCTATACCTC
>CAODLS011020584.1:0-12258 GCA_948243855.1 Flueggea neowawraea
GAGATTATGTCAGAATCTTGATGGAGAAAAACCAAAATCTTGGACATGTTAATCCAGAGAAGCGAAATCGGAATACAAGAGACTAACAGAAATATGATTGATCTGTGGAGAGTCAAAGACAGAAGCTTGTGGTGGTGGGCATCGAAGGCTTGGGAACAGAGTGGCTCCATACCGAGAGCGAGGCCGGAGAGGACGGAGTAGCCGGTGATGTTGGCAAGGCAATGGCGAGAGAGCCACCTGCAAGTTCCAGGTCGCCGAGGGTTCCGAGAAAGAGCATGGAAAGGATGGAGCAGGAGTAGAGAATGAGAGCGGTTAGGGCTATAGGGAAGGCGAGTTTGAAGAGGGCTTTGGTTTCGGTTACTAAGTCGGTCAGAGCCGGGAATGTTACTTGTGGTTCTGGTTTTTTGAAGGGTTTTGTGGTGGTGGGAAGGGAAAGAAGGTCAAAGTAGATGTGGGTTTGTGATGGTTTCTCTGTCACGGGGATGCTGCAGGGAGGGTTACACATGATGATGGTTGATGATGATGTGAATCTTGTGAATACGATTGTAGAGATATTCTCATGAAGAGCACTCAGTGAGAATGTATGTATGTATGTATGTGCGTATGTATGGGAATGGATGATATGAAGTTGGCAATGAAGGATATGATGGAGAAGGAGATTGGGTATTAATAGAGGATTTTAAGGTGGGTCTGTTTCCTTCTTTTTTTTTTCTTTCAATATTCATTTCCATTTCTCTCCCTTTTTCTTTTCTTTTAGATAAAAAAGGTATATTCGAAATATAAGGAGCAATCCTTTGGAATTTTATTTTTTGAAAAAAGAAATCATTTATATTTTCCAAAGTGTTTAATGTTTGTTGTTTATATGGAAAAGGGAAGTGGTGAGGGGTGTCAGAGAAGAAGGGTTCAATTTCCAATATATATATATATATATATATATATATATATTAGGAAAGAATATTGTTGGATTGATTTCCATCCAGGCACCTCACACTCTGTTTCTCTCTGCTACTCTCTGCTCTCTATCTATATCTACATATGTCCAAATTCTTCCCTTCTTGTATTTTCCGGATTCTTTACTCTAATTGCTTTCATTACTTCCAAATCATACAAATTATGGCCTACAATCTGTCAAATATTGTTTCTAAGGGTGATTTAGAGCTTTATGTAGTGCCAAACACGCCCTAATGCGGGTCCTTACAGTAAAAAAACGAAACTTAACTGTTAATGATATTGGAGTAGTGTTGAGTTAATCCAAGCCTTGACTATCAAATCGTTGTCTAACAAATAAAAAATATGTCTGATTTTAAGTGAATTTTATTTTTTAGTGTATACATAAATAATATAAACTTATTTACTGTTTTTGATCTGCAATTTTATTGGCATTAATAGTTTTGGAAGCTGATTTTAGAGAACAAAACTGCATATATTAATGTTGAAACCGCACTTATTGTTTCTGTAATGAAGCCTGTCGTGATTTATGTATGCTACATTACATCTTAAACAAGCTTGCGGAAAAAAAATCATAATTTATTGCTCATTAATTATAATTTATTTATTTATAGGACAATTAAAATTCCGATTAAGCTATTTATTGATTTACCGAGTTGAAAAGTGGTGAAAAATAGAGGTGAGGATGGCACGTGGAAGAGGACCTTAAAAGATCTTCATGGAGGCCTTTTGCGCTGCTTGTCACAGAGATGGGAGAGAGAGAGAGAGTTATAATTATTGAAGAAGAAGAAGAGAGAAGTAGAACTAGAGAGTGAGGAAGAGAGTGGTGGCAGTTTCGGTGATCTCTAATTGGCCTATTAAAATATATATATATATATATTTAAATAAAATAATTAAATATAATATTGGACCCCACAAAGGGGCCAGACTCAAACACACGTCAGCAAAACCATGTCTAAACTAAATCTGGATTTTACTGCCAAAAATGCTTCCCCTCGCTTTCGCCCTCCAATCCAATGTCTTCTCTGCCCCCCACGTCATCACATTTATACACATTTACACCCTCAAAAAAATAAATAGATAAATAAATAATTATTGTCATCGCCATTGCTTTCTTTTCCTCAACAATATCAAAACCTATTTTCCTGTTACCTTGCGATTAAATTGTGTTTTGCACTTGTGTGTTCAAGCACATCAAAATGACACATGGGACAACGACATAATTTTCTCTCAAGACGCACTAGGCATAAGTTCCAATTCAAACATATTGAAAATCATAAAGTTTATATAAGCAAGAAACAAACATATCTAAAAAGATAGCATTGAAGTTCGCCGTTTTCCATCAGCCATAACTTTTAATTCGTGTTAAAAATCCTTCGAGTTGTTGTACATTTTCCTTCGACCATTGCTCTACTTTTTTCTTTGTTTGTTACTTCTTATGGTTCTATTTTGTCGATTGAGAAAAGATCCTATTAGAGAAAAAAATGTAAGTTTAACAGAAAATACCGTGAAGTATCTATGATTGAATCAACAAATAATTCGTTATATCGACACCGTCATATGTGATGTTAACTCTGTTAAGATAGGGTTTGTGAGAAGATAATATGCTTTAGGGGCTCCAAATGCTTATTTTACGGGTGAGAGGTTGACATGCAACTTCAATTAATATAGGGGATTACGAATATAATTATAAGCAAAAAGGTTTTGACTTTTGAATAAATGTTTGGGGGTCATAGAGAATGACATTATGGGACATTCACATGCAAGAGTCAAGAATCAAGAATATGATCCCTCAAGGGTGATCGAGTAGTGAGAGTATATTGTCCTCAGTGTAAGGTTGTTGATTTGAATCATTTAAGACTCATTCTTATAATGTTGAGTTAATCAGACATCTACCATTCGTCCTCGATGAGGTGCTACGGTGATTACACTAATGCACGAACCCAAATCCGCTGTCAGTGTTAGCTATGATTCTCGATAACATTCTATAGCGGGAATGTTTATTCGTTTGTATGGTCACGCCCAGTAGAGATATGCTATCTACTGGTCGTCCCTGACTCCCCTTTTATCGTAAAAAGAAATCAAGAATATGTGATAACGTAGTAAATAAGTAGTACGACTGTTGTAAAATAATAATATCAATAATAATATTAAAAATCAACACACAAAACAAAAGGAAAAAGAAAAGTTTCGTGATCAACGGAGGGTTAATTAGAGGCACCAGTCAAGATGGCTGGAATTTCACCAAACTGATGGAAATAGGGAGACATATATGCATTCATTCTCTCATCATTAATGTTTTTCACTTTTAATAAGCAACTTTTTTTTGTTGCACTTAGTCAAAAAAGAAAAGAAAATTCTTTTGTTGCCATAGAGAAAGGGTACCTCTTAGATACTCTGTCTCAACAAAATATTTCTAATCATTTATGCAGAACCCCATATTCTTAACAAATTGAACAAGCGTGTTGACAGTAAATTATGTTAATATTCTAAATAAAATTGAAAAAAAAAACTAATGGATTGCGACTCAGTTGGTAACATATGTTAAATTTGTAACGAGAGCTCATAAATTTGATCCCCACTAAACACATCCGATCCGCTAGAAGAGGTGAAGAGCCGTATCTATGGCAGAGTTAATTTTAGACCGTTAAAATGGGCGTAGATATCTGCAGTTTAACCAAAAAATTGAAAGAGACGGTTGAATGAATAAGTTTAAGAATAATATCTGCGCCAGAAAAAAAAAGGAAGAAAAGAAAGAAAGAAGAGTCCTCTCAATCTCAATCCATCTGTGTGGATTTGAGTTGGGAGTAATTGACTGAAATTGTCGCTTGCAAGTGGGGGGGCATTGTCGTATCCTGGGAGGAGTACTGGAGTACTTGCACTAGCTGTAAGAGAGGGCTGATGAGGGAGTGCTGGTGTTGGGTGGTGCAGCTTGGATTGTAATAAGGCTGTTGTTGTAAGAGAATGAATTAATGTGACCCACACACTCTCGCTCGCTGCCAATTTAAGTGAGAACTTTTCTTTTCCTTCTCACTTCTTGTGTCTCTATTGCGGGAACGCGTTGCGTGTTCCTTGTTCCGTGCCGTTCTTTCATGGACCCTTTGCCTCTAGATTTTATTTTCCTTTTGATCTTAATTATTCTTTTTTGATTAAAAAAAAGAAAAGGCTGCTTAAATATTAATTATTCATGCATATCAGTAGTCTTTGTAATCATTTATTGTGTACTTTGATTCGTGCTAATTAATTAGACGAACTCAGCTGTATATGGTCACCTGTAGCTACTTCTAGATTATTAATGGTTTCAACATGTTGCACAAATATGTTGCAAACTTCTTTTCCATTAATCACTCAGTAGAATAAGGTTTTTTTTTTTGGAAAAAAGAAGGTGCAAATGATGAAAATCAAGATACCTATTGTTACTTTATGTTTGAGCTTTCGTGTTCATTAGCAAACATATCAGACAATCACTAGGTATAAGGGGGAAGCGGAGATTTGAACCTGCAATCTACCTCTACTAAACTACTTGAGAGTAAGTTGTGGAACCAATCAACTACCTCTATTGGAGGTTTCGTCGCTAGTAATGGTCATATACCCAACTCAAATTCGGATTGATCAGATGTCCAAAAAATCCGAATATTGAATAATTTTATATAAAAAATATAATAGTGTGTAATTATATATTGGGTATGTTTAATTTTTTTAGAAATTTGATTAGCATATTGTTCATTTCACATATTATGTTAAAAAAAATCACTTTCTTTATTTTTATAAAATGTAGTTATTTAATTAATATATATTGAGTCCATGTGTTTTTTTAAAAAGTGTAAATGATATTATACATAATTCACAAAACAGTGGTTTAGCATAGCGCATGAAAAAAACACCCTCAACTTTAGGTGCTTTCGCTTACGAGGCTACAACACTGAAACAAGGAGAAAACATACTAAAAATAATCACTATTGGTTCCAATAAATACAATGGCAGAATAGCGATAGACATCTAGCCTTAAAAAACTAATATATGGCCTCCATTTTTACTTTCTACTATTTAATTTACTAAAAATAAATTGATACCCATTACAGTTTGAGATGCCAATAATATAAACTAGTTAAAAAAATATGCGTAGTTTAGTGAATTTCTTAGTTCTTGACTTTTTTCACTAAAACACAATCGAACTTTCGATCTTCAATTGAAATTTACTTTCGATCTTCAATTGAAATTTACAAACTGAAAATTATTATATATATATGCTGATTGAAATTGATATGCGAGGATTGTGATCACGCTATAAACATAACTTCGGTCTTACTCATTGAGTTGACGTTGAATTTGGTAATGGAATCCACCCGGATGAATTTGAAAAGTGATCAGACGAAATTACATACTCTATAAGCTAGGAATTAGTTGTCAGTCAAAGCACTTGCATTATATATATATATATATATATATATATGTACCTTTGACATCATCAATTAACATAATAATCTAACAAATTATTTTTGAGAATAATTAAAACCAATCATTAAAATTTCAATTTTCCGGAGAGCCCACAAGAGTGTTATTCATATTTTGTTGTGTGGATATATAGACCTAAAAATGATGGTCACTGGTCAAAGGCAAAGATGGAAAATCCAGCCAAACTGCAGAATTCCATGTGCATGGTATAGTAAATGTTAGGGGCTAAGACATGACTTATCCATAAAGGTATTTCTAAATTATTATTTATAATATTTTGAGTGTTCAAAATACTTTCTGTTGTTGTTTATACTATTAAAACAAAGGGTTTAGTTGTTGGCATGGCTTGAAGAGTGTGTTCAATCAACAAAATGGGGAATGAAGGGTGTAATTTTATGCTTGATGATTGTTGAGGTGTGCTAAAAATAAAAATCCAAACAGTTAATCTTTCAAGCCAACTCAAATATTTAAAACCCAACAAAAAATACATCAAAACTTAAACTATTGACCAAAACCAAGTAACCCAAACCAAAATTAACATCTAAACAGACCATCTCTCCTTCTTCTTCTCCATCTTCCTCCATCTCTCTTTCTCTCTCTTCCCTCCACCCCTCACAAATACCATGGTTGTAACCCAAATATTGAAAAAGATTGAAACTTTGACAAATAATACTAATGGGCATCAAGTGTAATCTCTACAAAAAAGAAAAAGAAATCCCAAATATATAAACCGAAATAACAATTTATTTTCTAAACAACCTTAGAAAAATCGAATGGAAGCTCTGTTTTTGTTTAATGATTTCAGATTTGATGTCAAAGATTTCTTCCTCCATATAGATCCTCTTCCTCCTTCTCCATCTCTCTTTCTATCTCTCTCTCTCTCAAGTTTGTCTCTATATGGATGTCTCTTAAGTTTGCGGCAACGGGTGACGGATAAAAGCTTTCTCCATGACAGAGGAGTCCGTGGTGATGGTGACTATATGGGTTGAGTGTTTAGGGTTTCTATTTTGATGTTTGTTGAAGAAGAAGATGGTGGTGGTGGAGACTGGGGTTTTTAAAAAGCTGGTGGATTGGTTATTGGTTGGTTGGTCGGTCTAGTGGTGGGTGAATGGATTGGTTTTATGAAGGTTTTGGTTTTTTTAAATGACTCAAATTAAAAAAAAAATGATCGCTAGGATAAAAATATAACGTGGCACGCCAATTTTTAACCATCATAGCACATGTTTTTCACTACAAAAAATACCTTTGTCTCGAGCCTTTAATTCATATGGATTAATCAACAATAGGAGTGTTTCAAACTCTCGAAAAGTTGAAAATGATAATTTTGAAAAACTTATAATTTTGGAGGGTAAACCATGTCTTAGACCCTGCTAAGGCGAGCAAGTTAGAGCAGAAAAATCATGAAAAATATTCATGTTGGTCAGTAGTAGACAACTATACTATAAGATAAATTATTATAATTTTATTTTTAGTTAATATTATTAATAATAGAATTTTAATACATGTTGCGGGACAACTAAGGGTGAATAGTTTGACGTATGATTTGATGAGAACACATTCGTATTTGCGCTAACTAAATAAGTCAAACTTAAATAATTTTTTAAACTCGATATTTATGTAAATAAAACAAGTTTGAATAATTCAAAAAATTGGATCATATAGTTAGTTCACAAAAATACTTGACTGTAGGCTCGTGAACATCACAATAAATTTATGAACGTTATATATATTCTTATTGAATAGGTAAAAAAATTATCTTGATTGAAAATTTAAACATTTATTTGCTAAACAAGTTTAGTTTGTCCTCTATAAACTATAGAGGAGCTTATAACAAACTTAAATTGAGATTAAAATGCATGTATTATCAAACTATATCGAAAGACTCCACAACTCAATTGGACTCGGCTCGATTACACTCCATGAACATGGCCTTTCTCGTTCACCCGTCGTTGATGATATGGTTGATGATGTGGAGGCTTTGGTGGGATCCAGCAGAAAACATAGGAATGGTATCTTTCTTGGATTATGGGCAGTTTAGGGTAAGTAAGCAAATATAGCCATTTGATGGCAGCACATGATCACTTGCAAAGCTCTATACATGCACAAAGTATATAGTGGAATGGAACATTTTGGTAGGGCCTTTGTTGTGGTTGTACATATGTAGCTGTTTTCTCTGACTGACGACTATTCCAAATTAGTCTCCAAGTTGCAATCTCTTTTAATTTTTTTGGGATATATTTATACGAAAAGTGATGCAAAACAAGCAACATTAATTGATGAAAACGGCACTAATCATAGACTAAGTGGGTTGGTTGAGATGGTAAGACTTCACTCTCATGTCTTGAAGCATGCCAAAGGGAGAGAAAGAGAATTTGGGTAGTATAGGGTAGTATAAGTCTTATTCCGGTTTAAAAAAAATGGCACTAATGTTTATTGCTCGATTAATTGGTGCTACAAATTTTCTTCATTATAATAATAAAAAAATCATATAGATATCAATTAGTGGTTGTTTTACTTTATTTTTTTGGCCAAAAACAAAAACTCTCACACATTTATATATATTATTTCTTTATTAAATAACCAAACCACTAAATAGTAACCTAATAAAATGAAAAGGTCTGATCGGTTGTTCTATTGCTGGTTGTTTTATTGCTGATACTAATGCATATCAGCAGCAATAACAACCACAAAAGTGATTTTCAACTAGTATACTATTGCCAAAACAAGTTCTCCCCAGTCCTCCCATCTCCTCTTATTCTCAGCTACCTTATCACCACTATACCTCTGCCGGATTGTTTGGCTGCTGTATTTGAATATTTTTCCGAACACGAACAATTTTACAATACGTTTTTTCTATCATATTTAGGATATTTGATTCTTTTCAAGTCTTCATTGAATAATGTTTATTAACGAAAGTATAACTATGTTATAAAAAAATTAGTCAGAGGTTAAACAATAGCCTAATGAATATATTCTTTATAGAGTTGTGAGGAATATATCATGTCATAAATTTTACTAGCTCGACTTATTAAAGAATTTACATGAGGAAATTTCTCCTTCCTTCTTCAATTATAATCCAAATCGCATTATTTAATTAATTACCACTAGAAAGTAGCCTCATAAGTGATCCTAGCCACAAATATCAGGAAATGCTTGTCCACATCTAACAAAATTTTATTACCAGTTCTTCTGTTTGTTCGCCATGCGCAGAAGAAGGAAGCATGAACAGCCATCCAAAATAGTGTTGTCCTAATGAATTTTTGGTTCTCTCTTTTTCAAGCAAAAAGTATGAAAACAATTGTTGTCAAATATGCTGCATTCTTCTGTGGAGGGTTTGCATCATCTCCAAGTCGTATTTTTGTTCTTTTATGTAATGATATGAGGAATTAGCAAAGTATAGTAGTTATTTAGTTGAGAAAATTTCTTATTATTTTTTAGAAAACTAGAAACATAGTTGAAAAATGAAAAATTTGTTCAATTTTTTTTGATTAGCAAACATATTTTTTAAATGAGTTCAATTTTCAGAAACTAAAAAAAACAGAAAATTAGAAACAAAAAATAAGAAAACTGTTTTCTAAACTAAACATAGCCATAAATTTCCAATTTTTTTTAAAAAGGTATTAAGTTATAAAGCTTAATATACTAAATAAGTTTGGTAATGAATTTTGTATTAGTTAAGAATGATAGACTATTTTAAAAATATCTATATTTAAAAATTGTAACAACTTGAGTTTGTTGTTATGTAAACCTTAAAATGATGACATGTCTCGCTCACATAATAATGTGTCATACGCCATGAACATGGTAAATGATATATAACTACATGAAACACACTTAAACCCTGAGTGAATCTTATTTAATGACATTATTTAAAGAAATACCAACAATTAATAAAATTTGATACAATGTACTCAAAAAATTGTGATATTTATAAGTTTTTTTTAAAAAATCTATCATTTTGAGTACAAAAAATATGTAGTTGAAGTTATTAGTTTTAAGATATTAAACCTATTTATGACTTAGGTTAGTCCGTCAACTAGAATTTTCTTAGCATTGAGGAATGGAGTGACTTTGTAACACTCGTCATCTTTTACAGTTGATACAATACAAGCTATAAGCTAATACTTTATTAAGAAACCAAGCTTTTAAAGTGGTCACTTAGTAAAATAAAGGAAAAATTCTATACAAAAAAGTAGTTTTTACCACCAAAGCTACGACATTAAATTATGAAGAAAACCCTTAAAAAATAGAAGTTGAATCTTAGATATAAAAATGGATAATAACATATTTAATTTCCAGCCAACTAGTTAAATTTCCCCAAGTGGTAAATTAAGCATCCATCTTAAGACCCCAATTTGAGATTATTTAACTCTGCCAGTGATAAATTATAAACAGTGCTAGAAAAGAATCAAAGTTGACTATAGATCTGATCTGATGAAATCTTTTGTGATTACCGATAATAGCTAATCTCACAAACGTCACAATCACTGATTATGCATGTATATTTTTCTTAAATTCAAACTACAAATATAAATTGTTATAATGGACGAGATTGTATCTACTATATATTATTATTAAATAAGACATGTAAGAGATTTATCCAAAAAAAAAAGAGACATGCAAGAAAGAGATTTGTTATAAGTAGGAGCATTGAATTTTGAAGTCAACAACACTAGTGTTGTGTCCGGATGTTGCTCTGAGATTTTTTTAACAGCTCCATTTTATAAATTAGAATAAAAAAATATTATTTTTCATAATTTATTAATTGTAAAGACAACAAATATCAATGGAAGAATAAATTAAGTAAAAATATTGTAGAGTGTGGAATATTAAAATTACTGTTTAAATGTAGTTTATAATTTTTTAGAAAATAACAAATTATATGACAAATAAAATTATTTCATCACAAGACAATGATTCTATACAAAAATACTATTTTGATGTTTCAACCAATAATTTTATAAGATTTCAAGAAAATCTACTCATGAACTAAACTAATTTTAGTACTACAAATTAACTTATATCTCGTATAATTTATCTCTATAACTAAGAATTGTTAAGATTATTAATAGTTTAAATCAATTGTGTGACAGTGTTTATTATATAACAATATTACCTTATACATAATGAAATATGTAGAATTATTTTTTTATGAGAACCCAATAAATGGATTTATACTTTACATTAGTTTCTTTCCATAATTAATTATGTAAAATTTAATATATTATTAAAGATTTGTCATTAATATAAATTTTTAAGTATATAAATTTGTATTGATTATGACAAGTGACACATTAATGTCTTGTCAAATATCACTTAGTTAGATTGATAAATGTCACATGAATGCATTTTTCTTTATATTAATATATAGATTATAGTGAGTTGGGGCACATTCGAAAACGAATTTAATCAAATTCAAGTCACTAGCTGCCACATTTAAAGATCGTTCTTAGCAATATTATAGTTGACCACATTTACTCATTTTCCTTCTTCTCCATAATTCTCTTATATTAGAAGTATTTCCAATTATTAACCCTCTAAAGAAATTCTTTTTTTCCTCTACAATATTGATTCATACATATATATGGGTTCCATTTACATATATATGGGGTCCATTCTGCATTATTGAAACATTATTTAGTAGATAACGTAAAGAATTCTACTGAAATATATTAAATTGACTTTATTTCTTTCTTGATCTGTATAGCTTTTGAAGTTCCAATATGATCATGTAAAACCATTTTCTTCTTCTTCTTCTAAGATTCCAATATCTACCCAGCGAATCACCACAATGCATTTTGTGAACAAATCTCTCATCAGTATCACTATTGGGACATGTGGCAGTACCCCAGATGATCTGAAAAGAGGAATAAAATTTAAAAGATAGCACTTTTCATAACTTCTCTTTATTATAAGTATAAATAAATAGTATATTGATCAGTTAGTCAGATTAACTTTTATCAAAATTAAAAAGCGAATTTGTTTAGTCAATTACACACAAACAAGTTGCAAAAGGCTAACGTTACATGCATATACAAATCTTGCACTAAGACATCGTTCAGTTGAATTCATTTTCTTCAATCTTGTAGTATTCTTTATTTTGATGCATTGCCTAACTTTAGGATCTCTGGTACTGAGAAAAGGTGGTTGATGATCAATTTTTCTTGGCTGAGATTTACAGATTTATTATATATTTGTTATGTGGCTTAGCAGTTTAAGTTTTAATATTATTATCATTATTATTGTGGAGGAAGTGTAAATGTAAACTTTATGTTCATAAGCATAACCTACAAAATTAATTAATGGTCATATCTGAGAGTGCTTTTACTATACTAATCCTAATCATGTTTCCAACACAAATGTTTCTTAGAATGATTCTGAACTAGAATATGCCTAATGAGATACCCTTTTAAGATTGCCCGGTAAGCGGCAGAATTTTGGTGTATAATTATAATTGATTAATATTAACTAATTTGAGAATACAATCCTAAAAAGAAAGGAAAGACAATTTTTCACTTAAATCAAACTCTATATCTTTTAATTCCTACTTATTAATCAAAATTTCTTCTAAGTTTTAACCAACTTTTTTTTTGACCAACTTGTAGTCAAAATCATTTGTACTTTGAGTCTAGACGTTTAAAACTTTGATATGTTAGGAAATCAAGCAATAGAAACACAGAATAATGGAAAGAGAACAATCACACACAAGAATAACACGAAATTTATGTGGTTCGATCAATGTGGTATACATCCACGGGCAAAGAGAGCGAGCAATTCTATTATTCACAATGAAAGTCGGCCCAAAAGGTTACAAGAGTTTTCCCAAGCCACTATATATATGTTTACAATGAATCC
>CAODLS011020755.1:0-10272 GCA_948243855.1 Flueggea neowawraea
TATAGAAAAATTTCTTGTCAGAAGTTTAAACATATTATCTTGCACATATAGCAAGAATGTAAGGAAATCATAACTTAAAACTCAATGTAAAAATTTGATTGGACATGCAAATCCCAGAAACAGCACATTTAGATCCAAGGAGTACGACAAAGACCAGAATTCTTCCACAGGATTGCTTCAACAAATGTTCAGGTAGCAAAGAAAGCAGAAAGAATGGCTCTTGCATTGTATTGCATGAAGAGTTCTAACATTAACAAGGCAGTAGTAAATCACAGCATGAAAAAAAGGCATACCCTGAACTTCCAGGCTGATATAACCTGGCTTGCTCCTCCTTACTTCCTTCATCAATTGACCACCAACCCAATAGCCTGCAAGGAGGTAGGATTAGTGAATCAAAGCACTAGTTCTTATTCAAGATTGACGAAGAATTTCAATCCTACTTGGCCTTGGACATGCGAGGATAACAAAAATGTTATTTAAATTATAGATCACAGACGATCACTGTACCTTGATCCATGGTGAAAAATTCCAAAACAATCATGGGCCTTAGCTGCAAGAGCAAAGTATCTACCAGAACCACCTCCGCTGGACAGCAGAAGGACAATTTTTTCCACAAATCTATATGCAGCAAACAAAACCCCAGCCCCTTGAAGCAAAAAGAGTGGGCTGAAAAGAACTGGAAGTGGAATATGTTTAGCACTATGTGGTGTCCCCTGAAATAGGAGAAAGACAAATTACTACACATGAATGAAGGAAACTCTTGGAAATTTTGCAAAAAGACGACACTTTTCAAAAACTACAGCACCTCTAAGCGCATAAAAAGCATTATCTGGGAAGCAATAAAAGGAATTTTTATGAAATGTCCACCAATGTCCTTCAGACCACATAATCCACTACTCTGATTCGGGTCTTCATCTGTAAAAACCATTAAGCCTCTGTTCCACTCCAGATATCTAGTAGTTGTAATTGAAGATGAACTGGATCCTCCAATGTGAGAATGTCTATGAATTGCTGGATTGTACCACTTTGTGCAAACAAGGAAGGCGAAGCACTCTGCAATTCTACAAAAAAGAGACAAACAGAAATTGTCAACATTCACGTCAAACCAAGCGTATTCAATTAGTACAACTAAGCCAATTACTATATTTAAATTTGAGGCAACATTTCTTTTTCCCCTCTTTTGCAGCTCAATATAGACCAAACCAAATAGATTCTCTACAAGTCTCTTTCACTGATTGTGCACATCAAGAGAATCAAAATAAATAGAGGGAAAATTATCATCTATTGAAGATATTGGTAACTAGCAAAGAGTCCGTGTAACATGGATTTCAGCTGATTATAGAAGGCTAGATGGAAGGGTAGATGAACAGGATATATTTCTAAGCAGTAGATGCATGTAACTGCCATGAAAATTTCAGAAATGTATGGAGATATAACTTACCACATAACTTGAGAAGAGTGAATATTGTTGCAGCAAAGAAGAATACCATAGATGTCGCAACCCAGAAGTGCTAGAAACACATCATGAATTATCATTAAATTCATAATATAATGGGCGAAATCTTTTAAAAAATTCACTGCACTAGATATTTTGAACAGAAGTGTCACAGAAACACTCATGCTACTACTGTGCTAACTAATCAAAGCAACAAAACACTAACAGGACTGCCTAGGGATATACTTGTTATCACAAGTGAGTAATTATATACATAATTCAGTACAAAAGACAAATAAACAATTCTTTAATTTATAACAAACTTATGCACTTACGGGGAGAGTCTCCCATATTGCTTCATCACTCATGCTTTCTTCATCTCCTGGCATTAAGGCCCTACACATCCTATAATGATTGAAAAAAAAGGCAAGAAGAAGAAGAATTAGATGAAGCGACCATATCAAGGGAGTTAGAAACTTACAATGTTATATCAATTATTACCAAATAAGAACACTGATCTCAATAAGTGTTCAATCGGTAAAAAAGAGAATAATCAAACATGAAGGTACCTGATATTGTCGACTAAAATTGCTACTTCAAAAGCTAACAAAGGGAAGAAAACAATCTTCAAGTTCACCACAGCAAAAGATTGAAGGCTGAGACATGTAAATAAAATGCAATGACAAGGTATAAATACTTTAAACACATCTTCCAATGAAGAGTAATGATTTCAAAATCAAAAAGAAACACTGCCTTTAAATAGGAGGGGGGAAAAAAGAAAAGAATGTCTGCAGGTGTGTATTGTAACTGGTTTGAGTTTTATTGTCTGTTAAGATTAAATTATCAATCAACAATAAATGGAGAGAGGAAAATATTTGAAAGAGAAACGATAAATGCTTGGTATCAATAATGCTTGTAAAGATGCTGACTACTTACCATAACTGCTCTCCAGATGTGTACAAAGTAGTAGCTCAAAGGCAATGAGCAAAGGAGCTGCCAAGACAGCATGCAATGGCGCCCACTGTCAATGAGAAACAAAGGTTTTAACTTCTATAACTACAGTTATTTACAGAAAGAAACTTTCAATTCCTCAAGAGTCGGAGAAATGATTTAACACTAACAATAGAAAGATCATATCCAACATAAATTGGAGGATGTAGCGTACATGGCGATCATGAGGCATTGATGGAGCAGGTAAAGAAAACCGGCCACGTGCTACAACAACATGAAATAGCCAAATAGGTGTGAATATAATCCTGCAAAATAAAGAAACTTTAATTTCCATGGAACAACATCAAAACCAAAGAAAATTAATCGATTTAAAGAAGACAACTAAAAAATTCATCTTCTTGAGTTGTTGTCAGCATTTTAATTGATTGTAATCAAAGTATTGCAACAGCACTTTTCGGGGTGGGGTCGTTAATCTCCTTGCCACTAGACTGCAAGACACGGACATCTACAGGTCTGTAATCAATTATGAGAATCAACATTATTTAATCTTGAAAACTGGAAATTTTAGAGCTTACAATCTAAACTAATCTTGCAAGATTGTTCGGCAAATGCTGCAAAACACTATAATGATTAACTAGAAAGACCCTAACTCAAAAGTCAAAATCCCTACAACAAGTTCTCAGTTTCCCTCCCAATAGAATGTTGTGGTTCATCTTCTTCAACCACATTCAGCACAATCAAGTATAACCAAGAACTAGAAACCACCCTCATATCTCTAAACACAAACCAGTTTGCACCTAATCACCACAGCCCATCACAGTCACGTCATCTCCTCTATATAAAATTCATAATTGACAAAATCAACATAGACAGTCAAGTATTTGAAGCGCCGGAGCTCCAGAGCTAAATTATGACTTATAAAGCTCACAGGGGAAGTACATTACAATACACTCATCAAAGATCATCGAACAAAACGCAGAAATCACAAAACTTAAAAGCAACATAACAATTATTCAAACCAGACCCAACTAGAGACCAAAAAGTCCTCACTTTCTGTTCGGAATTACACAACCATTCCGGAATACACACAATTTCTCTAAACGGGTCATCACAAAATCCCATAAAACACAACAAAGCTCAAACCTTTACTCTAAAACCAACTATTTGACAACAACCCACATGAGAAAACCAAAACAGGGCCTAGAAGAGGCAATGAGAGAGAGAAACTAACCACCAAGAGCAAGAAACGGCATGGTCAAGCTTAAGCGAAAGCAAGAGGGTGAAAGAGAAGAGCAAGGAATGAGCAACAAGGGCTTGGAGAGCTTTAGCCACTCTTCTCCAGCTCATTATCACTCTTCTTTGAACCAACATCGTCTCTGTGCTGTGTTTCAATCGTCAAAGACTCCAAAGTTGGTTACTTTCCGAGTGTTGTGACTTGAATTCGAAGCAAGCTGTTTATGGTCAGAAAGAAACATCGACGGAAATTACAAAGAGGGCACATAGGAGTGAAAGTGTCGCTTTTCGCCAGGGACAATTGCTGTTTGCCAGAGTGAGGGATTGATATTTTTCAGTTGACGAAGAAGGCCATGGCGTTGCTGGGTACGAGGGTTTGAGTTTTGGGGATTGTTTGAGACTTTTTAGTGTAGTTTGGTCAACAGGAAGAATAAACAAAGTGAAGGGTACAAGGACAGGAAGTTGTTGGATTAACCCTCATATTTCAACCAACTTTAGTTCAGGATAATACAAAATTATATTAGCTCTTGGGAGCTGGCCTAACGAAAAAAAGAAACAAGGTTTTGTGAATGTCTCGAGTTAGAGACCTATTTCTGTTTTTGTGGGTTATTCTGAATATCTCTTTAGGTATATTTATCTGTGGGTTCTCAGAGGGTGTCGTAGTGAGCGAATATTGGTTACCGCCGAGCAAGCAATATATCACAATAAAGAGTAATTGCGTGCATAGTCACGTCCAACAGGGAGATATTCACCCTCGGTAATTTTCGACACCCTTTTTGTTGACAAAAAAATGAAAAATTATATTATCTTAATTATCGAGATATAATTAACTAAAGCAAAATGTTGCGGTAGTATCCAATTATAATTGACTTAAATTATTGTGCTAAAAATCGGAGTAGTTAATTGGGCGACGACGGCATCATTTGTATCCAATAATTTCCATTTACCTTCACAAAGCTTGGTTTATTTGTATATTATATAGTGATCGAACGTCAACGATGGTCTGTACACTTCAGAAAACCTAACATTTGTTATCCAAAAATGGTTGGAGTTTGGTGTTGTGTTGGTGGTGAGATGTTTGAGTAACTGATAGAACCAATAAATGTAGACTTACTCGCAACAAAATGTAACTGTACAAAAACTGCCAAATTAGGTACAGAATCCCAAGTGTGGGCGATTTTTGGCAGGGTCCGAAAACAAGGTTTCAGGTCTCATTACTTTGTAGCTCCAATAGCTTTGTATTGATGTCACATGTTCCCTTGAATTTGTCATAAGAGAGTGAGATTGTACTTTGCGATGGGAATTGGCGAGTGATTTGCCTTCACAAACAATCGACCCGGATTGGCATCATTATAATTTGGCTCCTCCTTCAATCAAAGCAACTGGTTTTGGTGAAAAGTGGTAACTGATTTGTTATACGGCTATTCATGTTTTATGTTCTTATATTATTTAATTTAATTAATAATTGAGACTAATAATCACTTTTATACATATATATATATATATATATATTCTCTCACATCTTTTTAAATATAAACCATCCTGCCCTATAAAATTTAGAACGGACAACATTTCTATCAGGTGAGCTTGACAATCAGTCATGCAAACTTTACAAAAAATTAAATACTCTAATTATAGCAAACTAATTTCTATATCAACGACATTAGAAAACATACAAACAATACGTAGATAACTATTATTTTTTAATTAGCATAAAAAAATATTATTAATATTTATTTTAAGAGTATTCGAAGTCCAAGCATAGAAGCAAACTAGTCGAAACATGATTATACGCACAACACAACTGCATATTGTATATGACATATGTGTTAAATTAGTAGGTCCTTTTGATGTATACTGGCCACATCTCACAGCAGGAAGTTTCCGAGGTGCCACCAAAGGCCAATGCTTTTTGATTTAAAGAAACAATAGCTCTACATTTAATTTTTCCTTCAGGTCCATTAGCTCAGTTGGTTAGCACGCAAAAGTCGCAGGTGCGAGACCTACATGGGCCATTTGCATTTTTTTTTCCTTTTTCTGCTTAATCTTGGTTCTGGTAGAGTATGGGTGTCGCAGAAAACAGGCCCGAACCAAAGTGGTCTAACATAGGACAAGATAGCGAACCTCATTACCCTCTTGGGTTCGAGAAGTTAAATCCATGACCCACCACTCATAAGTCCAAACTTCAAACACTAAAAGTTATTTAATAAATGCCCCATGAATTCTTATAATGAATCACAAAGTCAATTTATATAACTTGAAAACCATATCAAATAGGTTTGCAATCTTCACATGCAATCAATTTCTTCTCACGCTTCCTTTGCATGTGATCTATTCTACACGTGCATGATTCTTACCTTTTTTTTTATTTTCATAAGGAATCAACTTTAGTGAAAACTATTGATATTATCACTCAATTAGATTGAGTTAATTTTTCAATATAATTACTAATACTTTAATTTTTCATTTTTAGTTAAATTTTTGCTAAAATTACTAAGAGATTAATGATAAAATGACGCAGGTTATAAATCACATATGTTCCAGTCAGATATAATTATTTGTCTGGATATACACATCATATATAATCCATCTTAAACCACCAACTGGCATATTCTAATTCAGAAACCATCATCGATGGTATGGACTGTTGAGATGGATGCCGTCAAAAAATAGCTTGTCATGTTACTATATATCAGTAATGAATTTAACAAAATTTTGTAGTGGGGATATATGAAATTCAATTTAAATAATCACGAAAAAATTAAACTTAGTAACTATACTTGAGTAATAATTTATAGATTTTACATGCTACACAGTTCGCAAAGTGCAATTAGGGAGAAAAGAAAAATCAAGGAGCATTACTATACTAAATGAGTAACTTTCTCTTCTTCTTTTGATGTATACTAAATGAGTAACATCGACATTATCGTCGCATATCGAAGCGACCAATAGATATGCATTCTCCCAATGAGGGATAAGATGCAAATTTACCCCTAGACTTTGCCTCGAAGAACGATTTTACCCCTATCGTTTCAGTCGATGCAAGTGTATCCTTATACTGTTACTCAAAATGTCTCACGTTCGCCCTTTCGTCACTTAGACATGACATTTTGGTGGACGAAGCGTATTTTCCATCTATTAACTGTTAGTTTTGCTCATGCGGCAAGGTTTTTCCGACTCCTTCCAACCCAACCCAAGCTTTGTTCTGTACTACTCAAAACCCAAATTAGACTCAAGTAACCCACAATCATCTTCATCTTCGACTCAAAGTTGCCATCTTCTTCTTTTAAACGAAAACTAAACTCTCCAAATGCTAGTCCAACATCTCTATTAAAATTTTGAGCAAACAAAGAGAGAGAGAACATCAATGAAATCCTAATCACTGAAATCCCATCAATGAAATACTACCCAAAAACCACTACCACAACATTCATTTTTGAAAACACAGAAACCACTACCCAGTACCCACAAACCAAAAATAATCACCAAAATAAATAAAAAAAAAAAAAAAAAAACTAGAAACCATCCGTGAAATCACCCATTTCTCACCCAAAAATTTGATCTCACAAATCATGACAATATTCGTTTTGCCCAAAACTTCAAAGAACTCAAAAGATTACACCACTACATAGATCTCTATGTCTCTCCCCATCTCCTTCACCTCAATTTGAACCAGGGATGAAACTAATGCCCCGTGACCCCAGCGCCGACGAGATCTTATATATATAGTTTCATTATAAGACAATATCTTATACATATTATTTTATTATAATAATTTTTAAGTCTCTGAACTTAAAAAAATAAACAATTAAATCCTTAATTTGATAATCGCTCATCTGTCTGCCACTAAAGTCACTCCAAACTTTCATGACACCATTCTACGGTGCCCTCGGTGAAAATAATCATGGTTTGTCACTGAATTTTGAACCCAAACCTTGATTGATTTCTCTTCTCTGAAACCCATATTGACCTTTCCTTTAATCACTCCTCATCCATCTCAGTTTGCTTTCTCTTCTTTGAAACCAAGAACAAGTGAACAACCTAGCTTGCTTTCTCTCCATTTCAATTCATTTTTCGTTATTTTACCGATGTGTGTTGACTTAGGGACAACAGTGAGTGTGAATCTATAGAAGAGATTGAAAGAGAGAGAGAGAGAGATGGGGGTTGAAAGAAATGATTGAAAGGGCTAGGGTTTTGTGGTTGGAAAGAAAAATGGTTAGATGATGGTTGAGTTTATAAATTGAATTGGGTTCGATTTTGGTTTAATTTTTTTATATTGAAAAAACTGATGTGGTAGAGAAAAAAACTTACAAACTTTTACATGCCATCATTTAACAACCATGCAAGCAAATTTTAATGACGTTTTAACGGAGGGATAAAATTGGGCTAACTTTATTAACGGTAAGGATACATTACACTGAGTCAAACGATTAAGATAAAATCGTCCTTGATTTCAAAAAAAAAAAAAGATAAAATCGTCCTTGGGGACAAACACTAGGGGTAAATTTGAACCTTACCCCTTTTCAATTATATCTAACAAAGATAATTGAATTTGAATTAAAATTTTTTGCACGTCCCATATATTTCACTCTTTGCATATGAGAGTCCATGCCATCAAGTTGTCAAATATAAATGTAATGCATTAATTTGCTCTTAGTGGAAGGCATGACCACTTCATATCTTTTGCATGAATGCATAATCAACATAAAATAGTCGACAAGCTATACTAAGCTTCCTCATGCGTTACAGCAACTCAAACACATACAATATGTTTGTATGATCATAAGTTTATGACTCCTGTGATCTTTTATGCACAGGTTCGATTTTTTCCTTTTTGATAAATGCAAAGGTTAGATTCTATTTTGCTAGATGCTTAATGATTCATAGGCATCAGGCTTGTATTCATTTATCTAGAAAAATCATGATTGTATATTCAATTTTCATTTAATTAAATGCATGCATGACATGAAATATATGCACATTAATCTACATCCCTTTACTCTATTAAATATTATTGTCACCGTTAGACATATAGATAATTGTCATAGTTAATACTTGTCAGGATAAATTTATTCTTATACACTGTTTCCAAATAATTCTCATAAGTACCCTTTACTTGTTATAAAATCAATGTCTTACATGCAGGATATATAGCAGCTGATCCGGCACCTGATTCCAATATTTCACCACTTTATTTGAAAAAAAAAAACACTATTTGGGCAATGCATTTTCATATATAACGTGCAATAGCATGCACATGCAACTATATAAAAAGATAGTTTACAATAAAAATTTCTAGATACAATATGCACATAATTAATCTTCTCTGTTGTGTTTAGTAGATCATTTGATTGGCCACAATTCACATATTTAGCACTTACCACCTTCAACAAGCAAGGAATAATAAAAACGAAATTAAAGAAAATAAAGAGGAATAAATATATGGATGATAATTAGAGAATATATATCAAACTCCATGTTTTACATAGATATGTACATCCTGATCTAAACAAAATTAATAAAAATCCATGCTTCACCTTCACTAGGGTTTCTTTTCCTCTTCTTTTCCCATCAGAAATATAGAACAAGAAAAAGAAAAAATATCCTCAAGTGATGAAAACAAGGCCGGGAATACTGAAACAAGTAACAACATGGTACCAATATGGTGGTGGGTGGGGACATAGAAGAACATGACGAGAATAATATTGTCACCATTCTTATTGATGACCCAAAAATTCCACCAAACTGACGCCACTCACCACGGACATAGACACCGACACACACACATAGAGAGAAGCAAATTTTGTTGGTGATCAAAAAACAAGCGGATCTTTTTCGTGGGAAGAGAATCCTTTTTTTTTTTATCGATGTGGGAAGAGAATCCTTTTATATCAAAACCTGACACAGAAAAATACTGGACTTTCTTGTATTCAAACCAAGAAAAAACCAAACCGAACCCCACAATTTGTATGTATATACTTCTTTCTGATTATATCTCTTCCCTTCTCTACGTTTCCTATGAAGCAAAGTGCACTAAAACACACAATCATCATTACATGTTTGTTCACTGCCGAAAAATACAGAAAACAAACACATACAACACTCCAACAAGAAAATGAAAATACCCATCAGGGATGGTCCAACTCATAAACAAGTAAAAATTTGTACGCCAGATTTTGCGTTCAAAACTCAAGGGAAATACTTATAAAAAAAAAAGAAAATGTCAAAAAAAGTAGTGATCTTTAATGATTATTGTAGAGACCTGTGTTGTTGTTGTTGTTGTTGCTGTTGTTGTTCAATGATGTTGATATTAGTTCTTTGTCTCTTAACACTGCCTGAAGCAGACTCATCGCTACCTCCACTCTTCTCCATTACAGCCTTCAATGCTTCTTGAATTGAACTTATGGAGTATTGTGGTTGTTGCTGCTGTGGGTCGTTGCTGTTACTTGATGAGTTTTCTTCTCCGGTGATGAACAAAACGTTCTTTACACGTCCACCAAGTGCGGTGATTTCAGCTTTTAGTGTTCTTAAGCGTAATGCTTTTAAGGTCTTTATTAGATCTTGCAAAAGATCGGAGCGGTCTTCGCAACAAAGGGAAGCTTTAATTACGAAGCTACCATCTTCATCTGATGTATCCACTGTTAGTTCGTCGA